>APFE030428094.1:104735-162846 GCA_000404065.3 Pinus taeda
CTCTTATTACAACCTTCTGGAAGGAGGGAAAATCATCCCACAGAAGTTTGCAGTCCCTCTTTTCTTTGAGCTGGAAAAAGAAAGGGTAAGGAGCCAGAGATGGATGCAAATTGCAAAGTCCAAAGGGGTGGAAGACATTGGCCACATGGAGAGCAAGCTTAGAGAAATGGGCAGAGAGATGGCCAATGTAAAACATGCAGAAGCAATCAAAAGATCTCACTTGGAAGCAGAGAATGAAATGTTAAGAAAATAGCAGCAAGAAAGGGAAACCCTGGTAGAAACTGAAATGTTGAGAAAACAACTGCAAGAAAGGGAAACCCAGTTAGCATGCATGGCCAGTTGGGCTACGGAGGCACTTTAGTGTAGGAAGCTAGCCAAATCATATGGTGTATACCTCAAATATCAGTGGCTATAGTTCCAGATCAAGACTCTGGCCCAGAGAGGCACCATACCTTTTCAATATTATAGACAATTCATGGATCTATGTGACCACAGTTCAACAGAGGACAAGGCAAAGTTGGCAGAGTTTATTTACATAACATGGCCCTTACTGATATGAACCTATGGGACCCCAATGCTAGGTTTGGGGATTTGTAGTTGATGGCCATGGCATCATGGATGAGGCATGAGGAGAAAAGGGCCACAGAAATCAAGAAATTGATGGCAAAAGAACAAAATGAGCCTCTAATGATTAGGTCAAAGCTAGAAGACCCTATGGCTCTCCTTAGCACACACCAGCAACTTGCAGATGATCCTCAAGCTGCCCCTAAGCACATCAATGAGCAGGCCCAGGCTATTGTACATTTTGAGGACATGGAGAGACTGCTTGGAGATGACTGCATTCATGCCTGCATGAGAAGGTGGAACACATTGCCAATATAGCCTACAGATCAGGGAGTATCACTCCCCAAATAGGATGAGAGAAGCCTTGAGTAGAGTGCCATTGTATAAGCACTCTATGCAAAGTTTGAAGGCCAATTGGATTGGCCTCAAGTTGAGTCCCCCATTGTTGCTAGGACTACTAGAGGGCACAAAGGAGGAAGAAGAAAGACAACAGTGGAAAGAGGTGGACAGGAAGGTTGGATTCCATGATAGGGAAGAGGATCCCACAACAGAAGCCTAAAATGTCAAGGAGGCCATCAAGGCCATCAAAGATGAGGAGATAGACTAGTTGCTCAGAGGATGAGCAATCCATGATGAGCCGCATAAATGGGTAATTATATGGGCTCATTTGGCCTTCTAACTTAACTTAATCCACCATTCTCATTAGTTTATTGCATGTTTTTTATTATATTTATGCTAATAGGATGAATTGGGTTAGTCATTATGCCAAAAAGTATAATGTGTGCTTTAAGCAGATTTTTGGTCAATTTTGAGACAAAATCAGAGGTTTAATGAGCATTTTGCAGCCAATATTCGAGGAAAACAAGGGAGAGGATTTTTAGGAGGTGTCCCCCTCATTTATGACCCCATACTTGGAATCCTCCTTCAGAAATCTCAGAGCACAAGCAGCCACATTGATGCATCAAAGGGGCATCCAAGCAAGTGAAGAAGAACTATTGCCTATCTCTAGTCTTGGGAGCCGAGCCTCCTTGATTTTAGGAGAGCTATTGGAGGCCCCAGTTGTATAAATAGGAGGGCTTAGGTGCTCAGTAGTTTAGTTGGATGTTAGTTAGAATTCTCGCACTTTTGTTGCAGTTCTTGGTCAGCTCATTTCGAGCTTACTCTTGTGAACAATTTATGTAATGTGACTTTTATTTTTGATAATGGAGATGAAACATTTTCTGAGCTAGCACTGATTTATTTCAGAGGGATGAAGCTCTTGGGTTAGGGACCAACCCAAGCTACCCAACACTTCTTTCTTTGTACTTATATGTTTTTGCTTCAGTTCATGAATTAATTTCTGTTAGATAGATTCATTTTTCCCCTGGTTAGAATAGGTTGCTTTTGTTGGTTTACATAGTTGTTTCCATTTCAGTTGCTAAAGTAGGTTAAATAGTGGTAAGAGAAAGATAAAAAATTCCATCAAAAGAGCCTAACCTTCTTTCCTCCTTTGGGGACCATGACTTGAGGTCAAGATCCACTTGCTGCCATAAAAAACACAGTTTTGCTTCCTCCATGCAATTTCTAGTGTTGTAATTTAATTTAAAAGCCAATGCTCTATGTCAGACCCATTTTGCCATGTTCATTTCTGTTTCTTCCATAATCTCTTTCCATGTTTTCTTGTTCATATAGCACTGTTCAACATTTTATTCTTCTGGGTCAGAATTTAGGTTAACATAAGAGATAGTTATGTTCTTTTGGTACAACTAGTTCTTTTCTTACTCAATTTCAGTATTTTGACTTGTAGCTCTCTTACAACACACCTATGCTTATAATACATCAATAAAGTAACCTCACCATCTCTTTTTCTACATGTTTCACAGGTCATTCACAACCCTTCACAAATCTACCCTAATTTATGCATTTTCCTCATAAGCTTTCCTCTTGCCTCTTGAGCAAATCCAACCATCATTTTCTTTCCTAATCATCCTTGATGAGCTTCAGACACCTTGACACCTCCCTCTAATCTTCAGCTACCCTTTCCCACCATTTTTCGACCTTTAAAACCTTTAAAAACAGCTCTCGGCATCCTCGTGTAGATCCCCTGCAGCCTCCTGTAGAATTTCCTGAAAGTGACTTTTTGAAGTCTGATTGCAGAGGAAGTCTCCAGAAGGTTACCAAAGGATTCTTAGGATTCCTCCACACCTTCCTATACCTTTGCAAACCCCAAGGTCACCTTCCATCACCACCAAATCTTTTCCACAACCACAAACAGATAAATTACAAGCATAACAATTTCACATAAAACACTCAAAAACCCAAAAAGATGTTTTTTTATCATTTCATTCTAGAAGTAGCTTGAATAGATGTAATTTACTTTCTTAGTAGTCAATGGAACTCATTTCATCAGTTTTCATCTCTTTTTCTGCAAAAGTAGGGTTAGTTGGAAGAATCAGGGCTTGCTAGGGTTTGTTTTACACTCCAATCTTCTTTCTCTTTCTGCAAGTAGAATATCCTCTTTAGAGTTAGATTTCTTTCATCACAGTTAAAAGCTTCTTTTGAGAATTCATAGAAGTTAGCTTGAGCTCCTAGTGATCTTGTGCCAACTGACCAAGTGACAGCCTATAGTAAGAGCCAATACTTGTGCATACAGCATTGTCGCTTCCAAGTTTTTTACGAACTACCAAGTTGATAAAAGTAAAGTAGGAAGCCCCAGGAGTTGCAACATTCTTGCTGCAATACTAGTGCTCACAAAGGTGCTAGGGGGTCTTCCCATTTTTTGGGTGGCTTGTGAGATCACGACAGTGGGAAGTGGTGCAGTAGGTACTTCTTTGAGTTCTTTAAGGAGTAGCTCCTGCTGATGCTTCAATTTTATAAGCTC
Source organism: Pinus taeda (assembly GCA_000404065.3). NCBI lineage: Eukaryota > Viridiplantae > Streptophyta > Pinopsida > Pinales > Pinaceae > Pinus > Pinus taeda. The sequence continues at coordinate 108,160 of APFE030428094.1, forward strand.
ATGAAAGGTGATGTTTGCCCTAGTTTTCTTCATATCATCAACAATGTTATATTCCATTTCATCAGAAACTATTAGAGTTTTAGGTGAAGATGAAGAATCCAATTAAGTAGGAGTAGTTTGAATGGATTTTGGTGGAGATTTCTTACCTGTTGTTTTGTCCTTGGGAGGTGGCATTGAAGCCTTCTGCTTTGAATTTATTTGTGAAAAATCAACAAGGTTTCTACTTCAGGTAGCAACAGGGAATGCTTCCTAAGTTTCCTCATTGGGAAGGATAAAATCTCACATTCTTTGTAACTCTGCCACTTCTTCATCATCGATTTGTTCTTCATTTGTTGAAACTTCATCCTCCTCTGCATTTGATTCAGCATTTGATATAGCATTTGGAGGTTTAAGATCAGCAGGGGAATTCCTCTTAAATGGTCTAAAATATTTCTTAGAGGAGGTCTCTGCTACCTCTTTTTTGATATCAAGAATTTCGTTAGATATGGTCTTGAGGAATTTCTGTAACCCTTCAAGATCAAAAGGATATTTTTGTGGTTTCTTCTTGGAGTCATCCCTAAAAGTCACTTTCTTAGATTTTTGTTCTTCTAATGCATTTTTCTTTTCTACAGCTAGAACACATTTTTCCATAGCTATTGCCTCTTTCATATTTTCTGCTAAAGTTGGTTTAGCAACTCTATCAACGAAGATAGTTACGTTTGAAGGTAGAGAAGAAACATACCACCCATTTTGGACCTCATCGTTGGGCTTAGATGCCATTGGTATCTTATTCAATAATTTATTGAAGAGAGAGTTTAAGTCCTTAATGGGTTCTTTCAGTTCGGCTTTCGAATTGGAGAGATCATTTATTAGGGTAGCTGTGGATCTATCATCCCCAAATTTAGTTAAAAATTTCTATTGGAAAGCATCTCAACTATTAATGGAACCTGATGGTAATGAAAAGTACCATGATCCTGCTGCTCCCTGTAAAGTATATGGAAATAATATTACAACTGTGTCTTCTTCCACTACTTCATTCAAGTTAATGGACAACATGAAATTGTTTATATGTTCCTGAACTATTAGGCCATTATTAGGATTGAATTTGGGTAACCATTTCTCTAGATGAGATGGAAATTGATGTAAAGGCCCAGCCATCCTAACAACTCCTGGGTTTGTCGATGGCCTTGTAGGATTCTATGCCATTGCTGGTATGTGAGTAAGAGAAGGTGTAGCAGTGGTTGAAGGTGATTGGGTAGAGGAAGATGTAGTTCTTGTACCTGTGTGAATCACGATCTGGAGTGGTGAGGTAGATGATTGATCTTGTGATGGTATAGAAGGAATGAATGAAGATGAAGATTGTGTCAATGAAAGAGTCTCGTTGTGAGATTCGGATGATGTTTTCTTAGCTTTCTTATGGCTTGGCAGAGGGAATTCGAATAGAGGGATTCCAATATTTTCACTCTGTACTCTAATTAATCGTTGAGATGGGGTAAACTAAGAGGTAAAACTGTCTTGGGATAGCTTAGATTCTTCTTGAGATAATGAAATCCCCTGTAATTTATGAATCAAAGATTGGGCTTCAGGGGCTTCGGTAGAAGAAGAATGATCTGGCTTGTTTGGGATTTCAATAGTGGGTTCTGTAATTTTCTTTGCAGCTTTTCGCTTAGGATTAGGGGATTTGGAATGCTTTCGAGAAGTTAGAGGTGATGGTGAGGGATTTTTACTCTTAGAATGGCCTATTGATTTGGATTTACTTGCCATTCAAAATCAAGCCCTCCTTCTAGCACCAAAATGTTGAAGCCTCAAAAATTGTTGCTTCAACATGGGGGAAAACCACTCGGTCCGGACCTTGGTTGGTAGCTCCTTTTTCATTTGGAGTAGTGGCTCTGACTGGGGATAATGGGACTAGTTTCCCAATCTATTTTATGATTGTGTTGATGGGGTGATATGTGATATTTTGGAGTAATGTTTAAACTAAAAGTAATCTAATCTAAACTAATAATCGCATGCATTTTATCCTAATTTAAACACTATCTAACTATGACTATACCCAAGAATAAATTGAAGTATGTGATCTACAATAATGTCTAAAAGCAATTGCTAATAAATATCATTCAATTGTAATGAGAAATGAAATCATTTAACAATAATCGTTTCATATAAAAAGTTAGCCGAAACGATTGTGAAAGATATATCACATAAGAAATTATTCATGTGTTCAACATAAAATATAGGCCATCATCATACAGAAGTGCAATAATGCTAACCAAGATTCAAACTTTAATGAATAAACAACTTGAGAGAAATTATTGCTTGATACATAAGTAGAAAGAATTACAAGATAAAAGTACCATTTATAATACATCCTACTCATGTGCTTCAATAATATTGATCTACTTTCAATCCATCCAACATCATCTAAGAGTACAAAAGTGAAATTTCAGTAGAAGATGTCATATAAGATATAAATAAATCTTGTTCCATTAATTTCACAAGAACTTCCTCAAAGGGATAGAAGTGCATGTTTTGAAGATTGTTTCTGATAAAATTTCTGGACCCCTCTTTAAATGCACAAGAGGGGTTTAAATACTAAACTGTAAAACTAAAAATAGGTTATTACAAAAATAGTTGAGGAGGTTTAAATGACCTTCCTCAAATTATGCAAAATAAAACCAAAATAAAAATGAGCATGGTGACTAATTGTTCTGCATTTGATCCTTTAGATTGCAAATATCCGTCATGGGCTTGAGCTGTGTCGGTTGGAATATTTCAGCTTTCAACTGTCCAGTGAATATGACATCGGTTAGTGCTCACACCATTTTCTCCATAAAATTGGTTAGAATTCATAGGGTCATCAACTGGTTGTGAGTTTTCAATATATGTCGCCAATATGCTTCCCAGTTTAACCTAGTTGTTTGCCTAATTTCTTCTGCTTTTTCTTCTGTTGCCTGTCTCCACTATAGTTCAAGCTGTTTTACATTAAGAAGAAAACTTGGAATGGATTCTACCACAGGGTTGGTGCTATGTAAATTTTCATTAATATTTTCGATAACACTGTTTGTTGCTGCTTTCGCATCTGTTGTTGCCTTTTCTGCCTCTCTAAGCAGAGAATCCCAGTTTGCAAATAATATTTCTTTATGTGACTCCTCCAGTTTAGGCAAGTCGACTTTTCTCCCATCTTCTGAATTCTTTCAAGTGATGAAATCAGAGACTTGTTTCAAGATTTCATCATATACAAGTCTCATTTCCATGATTTGATTTGTTAATTTTCTGCTTGTTTCGCATTAAGAATTCCATTGCGAAATATTCTCGCATAATAGTTCTTATTGGTGAACCAGCTGGGAGTTAAGCCCGAGTGCTTCAGTAATAAACTGATCAATTTTTGGATCACCTTTATGTAGATCAGTTATTCCTTGTATTTTCACTTCCTTCCCTACTAAGCTGGTTTGATGTTTTATTTGCATCTGCTCGAACTCTTGTTGTAGCATAGCTAACTGTATCTCTGCTTGCTGATCAGATTTTTCTTGCTGCAATTGTTGTTCACGCGAAATTTTTTTATCTTCCTTTCCTTTAAGCAACATTTGCACCTCTATTTCTTTGTCGATGATCACTGTAGCATAGGCACTTGCAAACTATGACAGTCTAGTAAAGTTGGCGGATGGATCGATAGGTGAGTCTTTCTAGACAGCATCCATCGATTCATTATCAAGGGTAGTAATAGTTGTAGAATCCAATTTCCTTTTCTTCCTTTGTATTTTAACAACAATTTTGTGTTGTGGGCTATAAAACACATCTAGAGGAGGAATCTCCTCAATTCTCAAAACTATTTCAGGGGCGGGAGTAACAAGGATGTGCTCTAACTCTTGAGTATTTACAGTCTCCTCTGTTGTAATTTCTTGAATTGTTTTCTGTTGTGGAGTTTTCAACTTTGTCGTTTGTTCCTCTGTATTGAGCCTTTTATTAAAGTTGTCCCATTCTTCCTCTAAATCAATCACCAGGGGTTTTATTAGCTGTGTGGAGGTGGAATGGATCTCAGCCTGTTTGCTAGTTGAATTTTGCTCAGTTATCTTTTCTGTAGATTGGTTGTATCTTTTTCAGACTCCCAACTTCTTCTTTTCCCATTTTGTGATGACTTCTCTAATTGCCTGGTAGATTTCTCTGGGATTCTGCTCCAGAATCAATTTTAGAATTTCCTTTGGAATATCCTTCGAGACTTACACTGGGACTAGGCTCCCTTATTGGTTCAATCAATAATTGGTCCAATGGGACCTTTGTTAGCCCCCTTTCTCTGTACTTGTAAAAGGTTTCAAGATATTCACGATCAAAAAGTAATTGTGCCATATGCTTCACCTCTGTGAAGGTGTTTTTTTGCAAAAAGATGTCATCAAATGCATCTTCCTCATTACTGAATACTTTTATTTTCACCATGGTGGTAAAGTCTTTGACAATGTCGAATGGGTCATATTGCCTTCCAGATAATTTAGGTAATTGTAGAGATAACATAATCTCTACTTCTTTAAATGCATGGCCTAGGTCGTTCAGTGAAAATGCTCCACACTGTAAAGGGAATCTAGGCCAAATGGCGTTTTTTGCTTCCTTTAATGTTTTTCTTATCGCCCCCCTCTAGCTATTTGATAGGATATCTCTCTAGCCATCAATTTGTCTGGAACATAGCATGGGAGGACGTGGGGGGAGGTAATGCTACCAAATACCCTAATATACGTAAATGTCTCCTCTCCAAACCATCTGGACACTGGGAGGATATCTACCTTGGCTTCTTTGGAAAACCTGGGGGCATCTCGGTTATAAAGCCTTTTGTGGATAGGGAGCATAACTCCATGACAAATTTTGAAAAAATGTGGTTGGAAGTGAGATTCCCACATGTCTTTATGGTATATGTGAATGGGAACTGGATTTTGGATAGTCCACTTCCATCCCATGACAGGAAATTTCGAACCAAAACAAATTGCATCCATTACATAGGCGCTCATAGAAATGGAGGGTAAACCCTCTAAACAACACTTCTTTTCCTTCTATACTCCATTATTATTTTTGCTATATTATCAGACAAAATTTGTAACCAATTCATTATAGTTGCGTTTACGACTACATCTATTAATGGCAACCATTCTAGGGAGAATTTAGTACTATCAGGTTTTCCAAATAGTTTACATAGCATGGCCGCTACAAAACTATGAGGGGGACAAATAGACACAGTAGAGTACATAGCGTTCTTGTCTTTCTTGATTTTTCCCTCATTATTTGACCAAGTTTGGGTGTAGTCTGTTGGGTCCTTGTTTTCTTTGGAAAAATTCTCAACGAACTACTTGTTATAGATGACTTGTGGCTTTAGTAGGTGGTACATGAGCTGCAGGTTATCTGGTGTAAAAGATCCCATAAACTCTTGGCTTCTTTTCTTGAATTCTCTATCTGAGATGTCAGCTTCATCAATAACCCATTTAACCATGTCTGTATAAGGTATGATCTTCAGACACGGAGCTATGCGATGCAAAAATGAGCATGATGTCTCAAACATGGAGGCATTTGAGGAATCACGTCTGTCAATTGTAACCTTTGTTTCTAGAATCCTTAGTTTCTCTTCCTCCCTCTATATTATAGATGGCATCCCACATAGAGGTTCCTCCCTCTCTGCTGCATGTAGTTTTCGTAAATAGAGGAGTCATTTGTGACTTCTCAGAGATGACTGCCTTGCCTTTCTTCACCATAGCTCCCAACGATTTGCTCTGTGGATTTTCCCTAATAGTGAAGAATAAAAAATATCGGATACACAAAGATGACAATAAATGTGAAATAAAATAATGCGGATAACCTGTAAAGGTGATAAAATGATTTTTATACAAATGCACGTAAGGAGATATCATATCACGTTAAATGGCTTTTCACACATAAATGCAGCTAACTCTTACTAAATTCCCACTAATGCTTCGTTATCCCCTAGATTTAATGCTCATAAATGTTTGCATCTTAAATTGGGAATAAAGCTTCTAGGGTGGTGAGCCTTTGAATTGCGGTAATGGCAATTTTTCAATTTGCGAAGCAATATCATAGATCACAATATCACATTATACCTTTTCTCTTTTCTTACTCTCCCTTGTGTTTCTGCGAGATGTGAGATGTGAGCCGCTCATTTATTGTCTCAAAACATAGCTACTTGTCAAGTTTTTCTATGTAAAGACCCTTTCTAATAAGTGGCAGACCTAAACATTTGTTCATAATGTATTGAAGGAGTGGGTCTGGGTCTTGATCACCTTTCGCAATATCAACAAATGATAGGTTTGCATCATTATTTTGAATGCTCAAAATGTGATGCGATAAATGATACGATGCCATCGCAATTTCACATTTCGCTTGTTTTGAGATAACCTTTTAAGGCGAGATCTTCATAAATAGCGATATGCGATGCATGACTTGGTTTTGAAGAGAAAAGATTAAGGACCTAGCCTATGTAAAAAATATGATAGTTTCAAGGTATAAATCATAGAGTCCTATTTTAATCAATTTTTACTAGATTTGATGGGTTAGAAAGGTTTTTTGATGATGCTTAATCATGTGATATGTGGGAAGGAAAGAATTTAGCAGTTCTTTTGAAAAAGGGGTTTGATTGGTATCTTGCTTTATTCCAAAAATAAAAGAAATGCCTAAATGCAAAGTTTATTTTTGGAGGGGATTTTTTAAAGGGTCCCCATTTATTAATGTAATATTAACTATTATTATTAATAAATTGGGGGTTTTTGAATAGCACAATAGGTTCCCAGATCCAAAGTCTCGCTTCTTCTGGTTGAATTTCTATTCAATCTTGGCAACATATCAATATGTTGCACCAAACATGGAGATGTCTAGGAACTCCATTTCCTGTTACATGTATTTGTGCAAGCAATTGTGGTACTTGAGCACTAGATGTTTCTCAGAATATTTTATATCCAACTTTGTGCCCAAGGAATGGAAAAAATTCTTTAGCTCATGCACATGTTAAACCCTTTGCTTCCACAACATAATCCATTATATGTACTTGTCCTCATAGCTTTCCGTGGGGTAATAATGTTCCTTGATGGCGTCTTAGAAAGAATTCCAAGTTGGTGCGCTGAAAACATTGAGGTTTTTCTGTCGTCCCTCTATTTTGTTTTTTAGTTTTGATTTCCTTAGCATATTTTACCTAACCCTAGCTTCCTATATCTTTTGTTTCGCTTCTTGTGGTTATTTAATTTGGAAATAATGATTGGACTTAGGATGGATATTTTAACTACCTTGGCATACTAAGTATACCTTAAATGAATATTACAATGGGTTTAATATATTATAATGGGGTTTCTGACATATGTTGGCCCTACCATATGCCATGCTATATTGGGCCTTTCTATATCATAACTTATTTTCACAAAGAGTTACAATATAGTTGACTTCTGATATTTCAAATTATTTTATTTATATTGAAATTAACGTTGGCTATTCATCAAAAGGCTTGCAATTATATAATAACAAAGACCTGATCCCACAGGATTTCCACGTAGTGTTATCAAAGATTTCAATATCGGAATTTTCAATATGATTCTCATGTCACCAATCTCCAATTTCCTGATCCGTTGACCTCCAATATTCATTCTCGCTCATCTTCCAATATGTGACATCGATGATATTGTGACAACCGATACATCTCCAATACTCTGATCGCCGATCTCTAATATTCAGAAACCTTTGATCTCTAATATTTCCAAAACCTCTGATCTCTGATACACTTCCCGCTACTCATTTTGTAACATTCATATCAGGACTTCCAATCGACTGATATGCTTTCACACCTTTGATCTATAATCTCCAACACAACACCCCCTCCGACTTCGAACTTCCAATAATCCACTTACCTTCGATATCCAAACCTAATACATAATTTAAAAGGAGTTCAATAAGAAAATCACATCCGCTCCATATCAGAGCCTCCCAATATCAACGTTTTAGTTTGTGCACATTATAAAAACTTCTAATGGAATTACCTGTGATTCCTCTCAAATGTTGCCATGTGTCACTATTTGGTACGGATGTAATGTTTTAATAAAAAAATCTATTTAATTTGTTTTAATTTGGTCTCACAACTCATATTTTTTATTTTATAGTTTGCTTATACTTTGGCTTGTTTTCTCCCCGATTTCAATTAATTTTGGCCCTATATTGGCAGAAAGACTTCCAGGATGAAATATACTAATAGATTCAATAGATGATCCCTAAAAGAACTCCTCCAGGTGGAAAATCGGATCTAAAATGGGCAAGAAATTGCTATCATTGTTGAAGTAATTGAATGTGGTCTTATCCAGGCATGAGCTAAATTGAGCATCTCCTCAAGCCGTAGCCATTCATATTCCACCAGAATAGTATCCAAAGGAATAATTCCACTCTATTTTACCTTTATTTTCTCAATCTGTTAAGAAGATCAAGGGAGACCATTAGTATTCCCAGAATGTATAAATAGCATCCATGGGCTATGTTATATAAGATTCGAATAATGGAAAAAGCCTTCTCTACTCTGCAATTCAGGATTCTAAAATCACTATTGTAATAGGGATTTAGGGTTGTAGAGGAGAGGAGAGTTTAATCTCAGATATGAGGAATAGAGAGATTTATCTTTTACATATCTAAATTGTGTATGATGAGCAGAGCTTGCACTATTGAAACTCCTGTTTCATTAACATAGTTGATGAGTTGTAGATGACTGTTGGAGACCAGAGCAAGGGAAATGGACTTAATAAATTGGTATTCAAGATACTATTGTTTTAATACTAGTCTCATTTTATAATAACATATATTTGTGATTTTCAGTCATATTTGTGCACTATTATCTATGTGAGTGAGTTATTGCAATTATCTGTTGTTTATTTCAATTCTTATGTGTTGGAACTCTGATTTCTAAGTAATTGCTTAGTGAGAGATCAACCTTTTAATTTTTTCTTAACAAACAATAGTATTATGTGAACTATTTCCTTGTATTATTGTTTAATCATTTAAGTTGTTGGATTACTAATCATCATCATTTTTGTGAACTACTTCCTAAATGTTGTTGATTTATAATTCTGGTTAAATAATCTCTGAACAAAATATGTTTGGTAATCATAATATAAACTAATTGAACTACTTTGTTAACTTGATATTCAATATAAGCCAGACATATTTAAATCTCAATCCAATTAGTTATTTTGCTCTCGGTTAGGTTAGATCTACATATTCCTAATTGAGATAGATTTAGGTTTTCTATCCTTTTGCTTGTATTCTATTGTTAGTTTATATTTAGATTTAATTATACATTCCTAGAAGTCCTCTTATCAAAGAGGAAAACATGAGTTGTGGCTTGGCTGAGCCACATATCAGCTTAAGGATCTCTTTCTTGTCTAATCAGCAAGAGGAATAATCTGATGTCTCTTCTTTATTGGTAGATAAAAGGCATATTTTAAGCTAGTGGAGATAGAGAGAAGGTAAATGGGCCTATTTTAACCAGTCACAACCACCATTTCATTGGAAAACGAGTTGTTCTAAGTTCCCGACTGGGTGATCTCCCTTATAATGTTGTAAGAAGATATTTTTGAGCCTTCAACATTTTTGGCGCTAGAAGGAGGGCTAGTGAATTGTTTTATTTGAATATTTTTTATATTTAATATGGCCCAATCTAAAAGATTTCCTTGGAGTTTCTTTATTGGCCCTCATCCAAAAACCACTCTAATAAAGGCAGTCAAGCTCCCATCTTAGGTAAAATATAATGGTAATACATCTTCTTTTAATAATCTCCTTCAATTTATCTTAAGTTGCAATAATTTCAATAGTGATGAAGATATTATTTGTAGAATCTTTACTCTAACTTTGACAGGAAAAACCAAAGAATGGTGTTTTTCACTTCCCGTTGCCTCTTCATGTAGTTGGGACAAGTTATCGAAGATTTTCCTTAATGCACTTCAGGAATATGACAATGAAAATGTGCGTGATCAATTAGAAGAAATGTGTAGGATGGAAGGTGAGACTTTGGATACGTTTTCTTTTAGATTTAAATTAATTTTAATGCAGTTCCAGTCCAAATATTTTCCTCCTCAATTCCAATTGATTAGATGGTTTAGGAATTTAGTGTCTCTATTTGGTGATAACTATCAAGAACCAAAAATTATAGCCTTCGTTGATAGTGGCACACTTGCTCAAAATGTCAATTTCGATTCTTCACAAATTGAAATTACAAATGATAATGCGAGAAATGATCCAAATTTACATAATGTTGATCCAGTATAATTTCAAAAAAATGCACAATCTATTAGCAACAATCAACAACAACTAAATCAACAAAAATTAAATCAACTATAGAATGCCAACAACGCGTAGTCTACTGTTGAAATTAATTCACAATATGTTGATAATAAATTGCAAATGATGGAGTAGCTCAACAACAATTTACAAATCGATCAAATTTATGAAGAATTTGAAATGTCTATTTTGGAAAATCAAAATCATCTATGCATAGAGAAACCTTCGGGTATATATCTTCAATTTTTCCTATTTTTCTCTCTACCTTGATATATTTAGCAATACTAGTTTAATTCATAATCAATCAACAATGCCTTTAAATACAGATTTAATATTAGAAAATAGAGGAACTAATTTTAATAATGAATTATTAATTTATGATATTGGTAGGGGAAAATTAATCGGTAGTTCAATCAATAAACCTGAAGATTCTCTTAACTTGATAGTCAATCATTTGCCTGGTTCTGGTTTATTTAATTCAGAGGAAAATAAAACTTATGAAGTTACTTATGATGATGACTTGGAAAATGAAAACACTCAACCTATTTTCTCTTCGGAAATGACTTTGTTTGATTCCTTAGGTGAATCTATTTTTGAAGATAAAGAGAATTTTAATCAAGGATTCATTCCAGTCCATTCTACTTTTCAAACATTCAATCATCCTAATAATTTTTGTATTCAAGATCCTATTCCAACTTTTGATTCCTATGATGATGAAATGCCCTTCTTGGATCATAAGCTTTAAATCTTCCCATTTCTGCAAAAGAAAGAAAACGATGAGTTTAATTTTATAGTTTCTATTGATGCTCGTGAGAAAGAAATATTCGCAAATGAATCCTTGCCATGTTGTACCATTACTTGGTAAAATTAATGTAAACTTGAATCCGCTTTATTTTCCGTTCCCTTGGTTTGAATTTATTTTTCTTTTGAATCTCACTTTTGAATTTCTGAGCACATTCTAATGGTATTTTGAGCATTCAATCTCTAGACACTCATCAAGTGCATTAATAAGCATATATGAAAATCAATTCAAGAGTTTTAGGCAAGGACATCAACTACTTTTTATTTTTGAAATTTTATTTTTTCAGGATTGATCAATTTATTTATGATTTTCAAATAAGTTCATCACAATTTTTGGCACCTAAGAGTGCACCATTTCATTTTGACTAGTAATGGGACACTTCTAAAAACCTTTTAAATGTTCATCCATTCTTTATTGATCCATTTGAAAAATATCTGGAAGTTCTAGTGCACAGGAATATTTTTGACTTTGCTAGTGTTCGACAAGCTTTAATAATTAAAAATGCATCATTCAAGCATGACATGGTGTTTCCTCTTCCTTCGAACTTCTTCCAATCATTCACTAAAATTCATGCTATTTTTTATGATCTTGTAAAATTTTGGTTGGAAGAATTTCAAGGTAAGAATTTTGCAAATTTTCACGAAATTTGTTAATTGTGCATAATAGGCTAAAATTTTCCTTTTATAATTTAGTTTCATTTTTACTCCAGTTGTTTGACCTATACATACATCCAGGAATTAAAATGAGAAAATGGTTACACTGGAAGTATGACTATACCTAGTCATGTTTCCTTCCATTCAGTTAGCAATAGGAATAGATTAATTTAGATTAGAATCCTTTTATGTTTGCATTTACATTATTTCATATTTTTAATAAGAAAGCAACGAATCCAAGTTTTCCTTGGCATCTCCTTTCATTTTCTGAAAAAAATGCCTTGGAACATGTCGAAGTTCTTATATAGTTAGTTCATATACACTTTTGATGTGCTTAATTGCATTTCTTTTGCAAAACTTCATTGCATTGTTTTTGTAAAGAAAACATGTATCAAGAAGTTTCAAGGAATTACTATGACTTGCCATTTTTGGATTCACAAGTATCTCTAAAGGCTTATTTTATCACTTTGATCCTCCGATGGAAATTTGACATGGATATGATTAATATTTCATTACTTAGCATTTTAAATTGAATAAATAAATGAAGCTTGAACATGAATCATTGTTTTAGTGCTTGCTTTAAATTGTATAAAGTATGATTTTGGGCCAATGAAAATTACATTCAAAGCCACATGTTCATGCTTTTACTTCCAATTAAAAGAACAGGTTACTTTGGCTGGATATTTTTTTCTCAGGTAAGATCAAACAAAGTTCTCCACTGGTAAGTTTCAGATGCCCATTCTCATCCTTTTATTTTCTGCATTTTTTCCTTTTACTTCAATTCCTTGCTTTTGTTTTCTCTTCCAGTTATATTCCCTTATCCTTGTCTCCTCCATTTTGCAGGTTTTCATTGGTTTGAGGATTTAGTAAACATAGCTAGGAATAACAATCAAGGAGTTTAAGGAAGTTTCCTCTTCCATTTCTTGTTTATGATTTTCTCTCTGATTAATGGTATTTTTCTTAAAACAAAACAATATTTAAAGACTTGCAATTTAAATTTCTAGAACAGGATTTGTAAAAGGAGAAAGTCCCCAGAAATGCACATTAATGAGTTATCATTTAATAAGCCTCAATTGACAAATTTCTTACAAGATAAAAGTTGTAATCTTGGCATACTTTTTATATCTTGTAAAAGATTTGTGCATAGCTCATTCTCCCGATTGGCTTCCCTATTGATTTGATAACACTTGATGCTTGCCTTTTTATTTCATTTCCACATAATCATATGTATATACTAGAGTGTTTTCTGTTTTTTGAAGTACCATTTCTTTTGGTTTTATACTCGAGCTATATTTCCATCTCCGTGATCCAACAATGTTCATTTCAAAAGGAAGATTATTAAAAGAAAAATCATTACGCTATATTTCATATTTTCACTTCAGTATAATCTATGACTAAATCATCATTCTGCTAAATGATATCTAAACTTAACATTTTAAAGGTTAATTCTATCATATGATAAGCTATAACATATTTAACTACTACAGCAACAAAGTTCATCAATAAAAGTTTAACATCGTATGACTCTTCCTGTCATCCCAATCTCTTAAGCAGTGGATTTGTCTCCCCATCCATTAATAAAATATTTTTAGAGTGTAATTCAAAAATAATAAAAGACTTGAAAGATAGGGCATCTCACCAATATCCAGCCTACCATTATCATAGGCACTAATAGTGATGGCATTATCACAACTAGTTACCAAGCCAAGATAATGGCTTGTATCCAAATGGTTATAAGACAAGAGGTCTCATCGTGAGACGACCTGCTCACTATTATTAGTAATGGTGTATGGAATTTCCAATATCTGGTCACCAAGCCACGATGATGGATTTCAAAGTAACCAAAAAGAAATAAAATAATTATTACTTACTCCTCTAAAGTATAAACTAATGGATGGGATACTGATACTTCCAAGGGTTAGAAGGTGACCCTGTCGAGGCTATGGACGCCTACTGGAAGCAGTGGCACCACCTGTGACATTCAAGTATATCCTTAAGCAGAACTCATAAATAAAATTTATTTTATTTAGTTCAAGGTAACATCTATATGTAGTTGTCTAAAATATGATTATACTATTATATCTAATACAAGAGATTTTATGTGGATGTTGAATTCTAAAAGGTTTTTACAAAGATATTTTTGAAAGGAAAAGTTGAGTCATAGCATCTTATCTTTATTCCTTTTTCTTTAAACTTCCTTTTGTATTTGCCCAGATAACTATTTCGCCTAGTGTGTCGTCATTTGTTGTAGTACACAACAACCCCCCATTTATTTTTTATTTTAGCCATATAATAAAATTATGGGGACCCTATTGTTTTTTAGTTTTGATTGCCTTAGTAGATTTTACCTAACCCTAGCTTCCTATATCTTTTGTTTCTCTTCATGTGGTTATCTAATTTGGAAATAATGATTAGACTTAGGATGGATATTTTAACTACCTTAGCATACTAAGTATACATAAATTGCATAATCACTTTTTATTTATGTTATTTTGTAAATATTTACTTTTTATATAAATAATAAATTTATTTTGATTTCTTTTAATTTGTAAATAATAAATATAGCCCTTGAGACCAAGCTTCAATACTAAAGTGGCTTTATTCTTTCAAAGTAATATTAGGGCTAAAACCTTTATATTACAAGTGGTTATAGTTTATGCATATCACAAAGATCACATATCAAGGTTACAATGTTTAAATGTTATGATATATCAGAACCTCGATAGTCCCCACCTATGTTTCGCTTAAATGAATATTACAATGGGTTTTATATATTATAATGGGGTTTATGACATCTATTGGCCCTACCATATGCCACGCTATTTTGGACCTTACTATATCGTAACTTATTTTCACAAAGAATTACGATATAACTAGCCTTTGATATGTCATATTATTTTATTTATATTGAAATTTAACTTTGGCTATTCATCAAAAGGCTTGCACATATATAGTAACAAAGGCTCGACCCCACAGGATTTCCACATAGTGTTATCGAAGATTTCAATATCGACATTTTCAATATGATGCTCATGTCACTGATCTCTATTTTCGCAATCCTCCGACCTCCTATATTCATTCCCACTCATTTTCCGATATGTGACATTATCGATACTGCAATAACACATACATCTATGATACTTCGATCACCGATCTCCAATATTCACAAACCTTTGATCTCTGATCTTTCCAAAACCTCTAATCTCCGATACACTTCCTATTACTCATTTCGCAACATTCATATCGGGACTTCCAATTGGTTGTTATCCTTTCACACTTCTGATCTCCGATCTCTAATGCAACACCCCCTTTGACTTTCGACTTCTAATAATCCACTTACTTCCAATATCCAGACCCAATACATGATTTAAAAGGAGTTCAATAAGAAAATTGCATCTGCTCCATATCAAAGCCTCCAAATATCAACGTTTTAGTTTGCACACATTATAAAAACGTCTAATGGAATTACCTCTGATTCCACTCAAATGCTACCACGTGTCACTATTTGGTATGGTTGTAATGTTTTAATAAAAAAATCCATTTAATTTGTTTTAATTTGGTCTCATAGCTCATATTTTTTTATTTTATAGTTTGCTTATACTTTGGATTGTTTTTCTCCCCGATTTCAACAAATTTTGACCTTGTATTAGCAGAGAAGCTTCCAAGATGAAATATACTAACAGATTCAATAATTGATCCCTAAAAGAACTCCTCTAGGTGGCAAAGTGGATCTAAAATGGGCAGGAAATAGCTATCGCTGTTGAAGCAATTGAATGTGGTCTTATCCGAGCATGAGCTAAATTGGGCATCTTCTCAAGACATAGCCATTTATATTCTCCTAGAATATGATCTAAAGGAATAATTCCACTCTATTTTACCTTTATTTGCTAAATTTTTTTAGAAGATCAATGGATATTGTTCGTATTCCCAACATGTATAAATAACATCCTTGGGATATGTTATATAATATTCGAATCATGGAAAAATCCTTCTCTACTCTGCAATTCAAGATTCTAAAAGCACTACTATAATAGGGCTTTAGGGTTGTAGAGGAGAGGAGAGATTTAATCTCATACCTAAGGAATAGAGAGATTAATATTTTACATACCTGAATTGTGTATGATGAGTATATCTTGCACTATTGCAGCTTCTGTTTCATTAACAGAGTTTATGAGTTGTAGATGATTGTTGGAGATCATAGCAAGGGAATTGGACTTAATAAATTGGTATTCCAGATAATATTGTTTTAATAATAGTTTCATTTTATAATAGTAGATAATTTTGATTTTGAGTCATATTTGTGCGTTGTTGTTTATGTGAGTGAGTTATTACAATTATCTATTGTCTATCTATGCTCTTATGTCTTGAACTCTGATTTCTGAGTAACTACTTACTCATAGATCAACCTTTTAGATATGTATTAACAAAAAGTAATATTACATGAACTATTTCCTTGTATTATTGCTTAATCATTCAAGTTGTTGGATTACTAATCATCATCATTTTTGTGAACTACTTGCTAAATGTTGTTGATTAATAATTCTAGTTAAAGGATCTCTGAATGAAATATGTTTAGTAATCATAATATCAACTAATTGAACTCCTTCGTGAACTTGATATTCATTATAAGCTAAACATATTTAAATCTCAATCTAATTAGTTATATTTCTCTCAGTCGGGTTAGATCTACATCTTGCTGATCGAGATAACTTTAGGTATTCTATTGTTAGTTTATATTTAGATTTAATTCTACATTCCTAGAAGTCCTCTTATCAAAAAGGTAAAGTTTAGTTATGGCTTGGATAAGCCCCAAATCAGCTTGAGGATGTTTTTCTTGTTTGATCAACAAGAGGATTGATCTGATGTCTCTTGTTTATTGGTATATAAAAGTCATATTTTCTTGATTGAAACAATCATGAACCGAAAAATATCCTTCCAACATATTTAACCATCTATGTATGATTTCTACATCTATATGGCCTTCAAATATGGGAATGTAAAATATGACTTGTACCTTGAAGGGAGTGGCACCTCTAGAGTGGCTATCGAATGAAGATGTGTCGCTTGTGGGCATCCCCTGAAGGATCTGGGAAGATTTATCCATCATCGCATTCCTCTATCGCTTGAGGGCTTCTTTGAGCAATATTTTGAAAGGATATTATACTCCCCCATATTTATTTTCTTCCATCATGAGAGTCCATCAAGTTTTGTGAAGCTTCTCTTGAAAAGGATCAATGATTTTGAGCCCTAACTCCTTACACCCACACCTCGTTGGGGACATGCAAAGAAAAACAAAGAAAGAGAACACTACTTTGATACCACTGATCCAAACTTATACATGAACACAACAAAGTACAAACATAAAAAAAATAACATCGAGACGTAGTCGAAACAAATCTTCATTTCATTAATATCAAAGAACTAAAAGATGCTTACATACAAAATGGAAATAAATTAGCTCGGGTAATGGTGGCTTATCTCTTAGAAGATATGTGGCAACTACATGCCTCTCAACTGTGTTCCAAAGAGGCTTAAGGGAATTTTTATTATTGAACAACAAAGGGAAACCCTAAAGAACCAAAACCCTAACACTAGAATATCAAATGCCAAGATTTTGTGGGCCCTGTTGGGGTTAATTGGGAAGCCAACTTCTAGAGGTCATAACTTGGTTATATGATCTCAGTTTGATGCGTATGATACATCATTAGAAATACCTCTTTGAGTATTACAAAGTTTGTGGTAGATCCTTATGTATGGCTATGGGCCTACTTTGTACCTAAAAAAAAAATTTGTTTAGGGGGTCGAAACAACTCTGTAAGTTCAAGACCCAAAAAACTGCTAAAAATAGTAAATGCCGCTATAATCAAGGAAACTAATGACAATGGATAGAGGTGTAGGTGGAATAGTAAGGTGGCCACCAATATCCACCTAAATCATTCCTCCCCCCCAGGAAGCAATGGTCCCCATTGTGTGTAGAGACTCCATGAGGTGAGGAAATTTCTGTTGAACTTGGTCCTTGGTGAGCCACTTTCCCTCATGAAGGAGTTGGCCTGCTTTGATCACTTTATATAGTTGGATCCTTTACTGGAGAGTGTTCTTGATCTATATTTCCATGATCCTATCCATCATGGCTTGTTAAATATAACTTCAGTTGAGCTTTGTTAGTGTAAGTTGCTCAACAACGTCGAATGTGTCCAACAATGGTGGAAAGTATGGCCGCAGTCAGTCCATATTGAATACTTGGTGTAGGCCAAGGGATGGTAGAATGTTGAGCTCAAAGGAATTATCCCCTATAGCCTTAGTGATGGTGTAAGGCCCATATATGAGTGGGCAAAGCTTGCAGTGGGGCCCAGCGAGGTGCTCCTTCTGTAAATGTAACCAAACTTTGTTGCCCACCTGGAACTTGTGTGGCACCCAATGTTGATCATGACAGTGCTTGAACCTAGCATTTTATCTATCAAATATGTCATGGACCTACTGGCGGATGTGCTAAATTCACTCAATGAAGTTGTTATCCTTTTCAGCCTTGGATTGGACATGAGCCGAATCTACTTGAGGAGCTGCAAATGGCAGGGAAACATCAATGGGACATAGTGGATGGAATCTCAGTACCAACTAAAAGGGGATGTGTCCAATTGAGTTGTGGAGAGCCCTATTGCAGTTGTATTGGACATAGGGGAGGCTCTCATCCCATGTTAGTTGGTGCTTCGAGTTGTACATGCATAGGATGTGCATGATCATCTCATTGATGACCTCTGTTTGGGCATCAGTTTGGGGGTGAAAGTTCATGGACTTTGTGAGCTTGGTATCCAATAGCAACAAGAGGCTTGAATAGTATTCACTTAGGAACCAGCTGTCTCGATATGAGATAATGGATTGTGGTAACCCAAAGTGTACCCATACTCATTTAAAGAAGAGTTTAGTAGTGAATTCTACTATGTTACTCTTCTTGTAGGCCACCATAATGGAATCTTTTGTCGACTACAAAAACACAATGGTTTCCATGCTTGGTAGAAGGAAGGCCTGACATGTAATCCATGGAGATGGATTCCTAGGGAAATTTAGTAGGAAGAGGAGTATATAAGCCTTCCTTTTTAATTTTAGGTTTGGAAATGGTGTGGGAAATGCATGATATGATGAATTTCCCAACATCCTATCGAAGTTTTGATCAATAAAATTACTTTTGCAACACTGCCATTGTTTTCTCTGCCCCAAAATGTCTAGCAACCTGACTATATTGTGCCTCCCAAATCATCTTGGCATGCTCGCTTGAAGGAACGAAGAGGTGTCCCAGGTGGCATAATAGAGTGTCATGGAGGTGAAAGTATAGAACTTGCTTACTTTCCAGGAGCATATGGTATGTGGTGCCAAATTTAGGATCACTCTTATAAAGATGTGGCCATCTGGAAGCCT
This sequence comes from Pinus taeda, assembly GCA_000404065.3. NCBI lineage: Eukaryota > Viridiplantae > Streptophyta > Pinopsida > Pinales > Pinaceae > Pinus > Pinus taeda. Next base: position 127,300 of record APFE030428094.1, read on the forward strand.
CATGTCCACAAGAGTCAACCATAGTGGCCAACGCCATAATTGGTGACCGTATGAGGTAGTCGACAACATTATTGGTGTTTCCCTTATTGTACTTAATTTTCAAATGGAAATGTTTCAAATATGCGCACCATTTTTTTATGGAAATCATTCTATAACTTCCCTTGTGTTTTTATGAACTGCAAGGGTTGGTGGTCTATGTGGGTGATTGTTTCCTTCCCTATAATGTAATTCTTTCATTGTCGGAAGACCTGTATAATGGAATACATCTCCTTGTCATAGGTAGGATACTTTCAGAGTGTATCTAAAAGCATCTCACTGTGATATACCCTTAGATGAACCTGCTAGGTAAGAACTGCACCAATAACATAGTCAGAGGGATCTATCTCAATTTCGAATGGTTGGTGTAGGTCTGGTAATGTGAACACTGGTGCAGAGCAGAGGTGATGCTTCAAATTGACAAGCAATTTTTGTTGGGATTTGGACCAAAAGAACTTTTCTTTCGCTCTGCCCTTGGTGACTTGACTCAAAGGCCAAGTGATATGAGAGAATCCCAACACAAACCTGCAATATAAACTTACAAGGCCCATAAAGTTGCAGAGCTCTATTAGAGTGGTTGGGATTGGTCAATCTCGAATAACTTGTATATGTCCACATGTTCTCCCCACTCATTAATGATGTACCCCATATATTGAACCTTGGCCATACTAAAAGTTCATTTCTTAAAATTGGCACACAATTTGTGTTTCCACAAGGTTTGGAGGACCAACCAAATATGGTGTATGTGCTCTTCCCGACTCTAGATGAAGATCAGGATGTTGTCTAGTTCCACTAGCACGAACAAGTTGGTGAAGGGTTGCAATATGTCATTCATCTACTGCATGAAGTTTGCGAGGGAATTCGTCATCCTGAAAGGCATGACCAGTTATTCAAAAAGGCCCTTCTTTGATTTGAAGGTAGTCTTCCACACATCGAAGGGTTCAATTGGTACTTGGTGATAAACATACTTCAAGTCAGTCTTGTTGAAATATTTGGCCCCCTTTGAGTTTTTCTAGAAGGTCATCAATTCTTGGGATTGGATACCTATTCCAGACAATGATCTTATTCGATGCTCGATAGTCTATACAAAACCTCCATGTTCCACCCTTCTTCTATACCAACACGACCAGGTTCCCATAGGGTGATGAAATTGTCTTGATGTGCCCTTTCTACAATAGCTCCAAAATCTGCCTCTTGATTTCATCATTCTCTTGAAAAAAACATTGATATATTGGTCCATTAGGTAGTGGCACTCCAAGAGTCAATTTGATGGATTTCTTGACTTGACAATGTAGGGGTACCCTTGTGGGTGAGGTGAAAATATCCCTTTACTCCTCCACGACCTTGTCCATACTGCCATGCAGAGGAACCCTTTCTAGAGGTTTTGGATGTAGCCAAAATATTCCTCTTGTTATGAGGGAGAATTATAAGCAAGAAAAATTTCCCTTTCATGGAATTTATCTTACTGCATTATTTAGCAAAGATCAAAGAAAGGGCAGTAGGCGACAATACCTCTGGTATCCTGTACAGTTTATGACACAATGTAATAATAACAGAATGAGGTTTAGATTCATATACAACATGATGCTTCCATAGGTATGTCTAACCTAATAAAACATCACAGACTTCCAGAGGGGCAATGTCACATAATGCCTCATCTATGAAGCACTTGATGTTATAAGGTGGGCATCGCTGCTCGCTAACATGGAGACCTCACCCTTGGTGGAGCCACCTAATGGTTTATGTTGTGCATGTGAGATTGTTGGAAGCTTCAATATGTTAATGATCTCAGCTAAGATCAGGCTTTTCTGGCTCCTTTTGTCAAAGACGAACTACAACGAGGAACCCTTTACCCACATCTATGAGTGGAAGAGGCACTCCCCTCCTCTAGATCCTTAGGTTTTGCCTTTTGGAGCTGGGTGGTGGCTACAATCGTAGTGGGTTCAGTGTTAATGATTTTCTTTACCTTCTTGGTTCCCTTCTTGGGTTCCAACTCAAAGGAAAAGCACACATTCATCTCTGAGTCCTTTAGCTTAGCCACCAACGCCTACTTCATGTGATATTCATTCATGTTGTGAGTGGAAGTTTTATGGAACTCACACCACTTGCTAGTGTCCTTCTTCACCTTCCCATTATTATTGGGTTTCTACCTCGAGGATTTGTGCTAGGCGGTCACAACTTGAATTTTCCCTTTACTTTATGGCTTGGGGGTGCATTTGCTCTGCTTTGGGTTCGTAGATCTAAAGTCTTGCTTCTTTTGCATGAATTTCTACTCAATATTGGTGGCATATCTGTATGTTGTACCAAGCGAGGAGATGTATAGGAACTAATGTCATCCTAAATGTATTTGTGCAAGCAACTATAGTACTTGAGCACTAGATGTTTCTCAGAATATTTGATACCCAACTTTGTCCATAGGGTATGTAAAATATTCATCATCTCATGCACATCTTGATCCCTTTATTGCCGCAACATAGTCCATTGTATGTACCTATCCTCATAACTTCCCACATGGTAATAATATTCTTGATGGTGTCTCAAAAAGAATTCTAAGTGGGTAAAACTTAAAATAGTGAGGGTTATCTCTTGTCCTTTTATTCACAATAGTTTCCCACTAGTCATTGACATGGGGTGTGGCTTTGAGTGAAAAAGTATATTTTCTAGATTCAAAAAATCATGAACTGAAAAATATCCTTCCAATAGATTTAACCATTTATCTACGACATCTACATCTGTCTAGACTTAAAATATGAGAATGTAAAAGTTGACTTGTATTGTGAAGGGAGTGGTGCCTCCAGAGTGGTTGTCAGATGAAGATGTGTCCCTTGTGGGCATCCGCCAAAGGATCTGGGAAAAGTTATGCATCGTCACATTCCTTTTTCGCTTAAGGGCTTCTTCGAGAAATATTTTGAAAGGATCTTATGCTCCCTCATCTTTCTTTCCTTCCACCATGGGAGGTCATTGTGGTTTGCGAGGCTGGTCTTGCAAATTTTCAACCAGTTCGAGCCCTAACTCCTTATACCTTGACCTCTTTGGGGACATGAAAAGAAAAACAAAGAAAGAACATAATGCTTTGATACCACTAATTTATAATTATGTAGGAATGCAATAATATATAGACATAAACATAAACACAAAGATGCATCAGAAATAAATCTCCATTATATTAATATCAAAGAACTGACAGATGCTTACATATAGAATAGAAATAAACTATCTTGGGTGATGGCAGCTTATCTCTGAGAAGTGATGTGGTAGCTACATGCCTATGAGTTGTGTTCTAATGAGGCTCAAGGGAATTTTTATTATTGAACAACAAAGGGAAACCCTAAACAACCAAAACCCTAACCCTAGGAGATGGAACTCCTAGAGTTTGTGGGCCCTGTTGGGGTTAGTTGGGAAACCAACTTCCTAGGGTCATAACTTGTCCATATGATCTCCATTTGCTGCATACAATACCTCATTAGAAATATCTCTTTGAGCACTATAAGATTTGTGGCAGGCCCTTTCCCATTGCAATAGTACTATTGCGGACCTCAAAAAAACACCGTTTGGGGATCAAAATACCTCCAGAAGTTTAGGACCTGAAAAAATGCTAAAAATAGTAAATGATTCTATAATCAAAGAAACTAATGAAACCAATTGGAGGTCTAGGTGGAATAGGTTGTTTTACACCAATATCCATCTAGATCAGTCCTACCCCCTCAAGAAGCAATGGTCCCCATTGTGTGCAGAGCCTCCATGAGGTGAGAAAATTTATGTTGAACCTGGTTCCTGGTGAGCCGCTTGCCCTGGTGAAGGAGTTGGCTTGAATTGACAACTTGATATAGTTGGATTCTCTTCTGGCAAGTTTTCTTGATATTTGCTTCCATGATCCTATCAGATGTGGCTTGTTCAATATAGCTTGGGTTGAGCTCTGTTGGTGTCAGTTTCTCAACAACGTCAGATGTGTGACACAATGGGGGAAAGTATGGTCATAGCCAGTCCACATTGAATATTATGTGAAGGCAAAGGAACGGTGGAATGTTGAGCTCAAAGGAATTTTCCCCTAAAATCTTAGTGATGGTGTAAATCCCATATCATAGCAGATGAAGCTTGCGTTGAGGCGCAACGAGGCAGTCCTTCTTCTAATGTAACCAAACTTTGTCGCCCACCTGGAACTTATGTGGAACCCGATGTTGATGATGATGCTTCTTAAACTTAGAATTTTTTCTGTCGAATATGTCATGGACTTGCTGGAAGATGTTTGAATGCATTCAATGAAGTTGGTTGCCTTGCTAGCTTTGGTTGGAAATGAGCTGAATCTGCCTGAGGAGATGCAAGTGGTATGGAAACATCAATGGGACATAATGGCTGGAATTCAAGTCCAACATGAAAGGAGTTGTGGCTAGTTGAGTTGTGGAGAGCCTTGTTGTAGTTGTTTTGGACACAGGGTATTCCCTCATCCCATGTGTGTGGGTGCTTCAAGTTGTACATGCGCGGGATGTGCATGATCATCCTATTAATGACCTTTGTTTGGCAATTGGTTTGGGGGTGAAAGGCTATGGACTTAGTGAGCTTGGTATCCAACAATGACAAGAGGCTTGACCAGAATACACTTAGGAACCTACTACTTCGATTTGAGATAATGGACAATGGGAGGCCAAAGTGTACCTATACTCATTCAAAGAAGAGTTTGGAAGTGACTTCTAATGTGATACCCTTCTTGTAGGCTGCCAAAATGACCATCTTAGAGAATCGGTCGATGACCACGAAAACACATTCGTTTCCATGATTCATAGAAGGAAGGACCGACATGTAATCCATGGAGATGGATTACTAGGGTCGACTAGGAGTAGGCAAAGGAGTATGCAAGCATTTCTTCTTGATTGTATGTTTGGAAATGGTGCAAGAAGTGCAGGATATGATGTATTTCCCAAAATCCTGTCAAAGGTTCAACCAATCAAAATACTTCTACAACACTTCCACTATTTTCTCTTCCCCAAAATGTCCAATGACCTGACTGTAGTGTGCCTATCAAATCATATTGGCACTCTCACTTGAAGGAAGACAGAGGTGTCCCAAGAGAAATAATAGTGTTTTCTGGAGGTGAAAGTCTAGAACTTTCTTACCTTCCAAGAGCATTTGTTATGTGGTGTCAAATGTAGGATCACTCTTGTAAATATGTGGTCGTCTCGAAGTCTCATGTCTAGAAGAGTCAATCACAGTGGTCAACACCATAACTGGTGGTCAGTTGAGGCAGACGACAACATTATTGGTTTTTCCCTTCTTGTACTTAATGTTCAAATGGAAATGTTGCAGACATGTGCACCATTTATGATGATGATCGTTTTGTAACTTCCCTTGTGTTTGTATGAACTACAAGGGTCAGTGGTCTGTGTGGATGACCATTTCCTTCCCCAGAATGTAATTCTTCCATTGTCGTTAGACCTGTACAGTGGAATACATCTCTTTCTCATAAGTGGGATACTTTATGATTGTATCTGAAAGCATCTCACTATCATATATAAACAAATTCCCCCATTGGGTGAGAACTGCACCAATAGCATAACCGAAGGCATCTATCTCAATTTCAAATGGTTGTTGTAGGTTTGGTAATGTGAGCACTTGTGCAGAGAAGAAACAATGCTTAAAATTGGAAATCACCTTTTATTGGGATTCAGACCAAAATAAATTTTATTTCGCTCTTCCCTTGGTGACTTGACTCAAAGGCCAAGTGATATAAGAGAATCCCAACACGAACCTGCAATAGAAATTGGCAAGACCCAAAAAGTTACAGAGCTCTGTTAGAGTGGTTGGAGCTAGTCAATCGTAAATAACTTGCATCTTGCATAGGTCCACATGCACACCCCTCTCATTAATGATGTACCCTAGATATTGAACCTTGGCCATACCAAAAGTGAATTTCTCCTAATTGTCACACAATTTGTGTTGCCGCAGGGTTTGGAGGACTTGTTGAATATGATGTATGTGCTCTTCCCAACCTTCACTGAATATCAGGATGTTGTCTAGGTACAATACCATGAATGAGTTGGTGAAGGGCTACAAGATATCGTCCATTAACTACGTGAAGGTTGCAGGGGAATTCTCTAACCCAAAAGGCATGACCAGCCATTCGAAAAGGCCCTCCTTGGATTTGAAGGTTGTCTTCCACACATTGAAGGGTCATATTGTTACTTGGTGATAATCAGACTTCAAGTCAATCTTGCTGAGATATTTGGCCCCCTTGAGTTGTTCTAGAAGGTCATCAATTTGTAGGATTAGAAACCTCTTTCGAACAATGATCTTTTTCAGCAACCGATAGTCAATACAGAGCCTCTGTGTGTTGTTCTTCTTCTACACCAACATGATTGGGCTCCCACAGGGTGATGAACTTGGCCTGATGTTCTCTTTTTTCAAGAGCTCTGGAATTTGCCTCTTGATTTCATTTCTATAGAGAAAGGTGTCGATAGATTGGTCCATTGGGTAGCAGCATGCATAGGGTTAGATCGATGGAGTTTGACCTGACAGTGTAGGGGTACCCCTATGGGTGAGGTGAAAATGCCCCTATACTCCTCCATGACCTTGTCCATTTATTGTTGCCATGTGGAGGAGATCTGTCTGGAGGTTGTGGATGTGGCAAAAATCTTCCTCTTTTTCTGAGGGCGAATCATAAGGATGAAAAATTTCCTATCTGGGAAATGATATTTCTATATTGTTTAGCAGAGATCAAAGAAAGAGCTATAGACTATGCTATCTCTAGTATCCTGTACAATTTTTGACCCAAAGTAGTAATAACATAACAAGGTCTAGATTCATATACAACATAACGCTTCCATAGGTATGGCTGACCTAATAAAACATCATAGTCTTCCAGAGGAGCAAAATCACATAATGCCTCATCTACAAAGGGGTTGATGCTATAAGGTAGGCGACACTTCTCGCTGACACAAATATCTCACCCTTAGTTGAGCCACTTGATGGTGTATGGTTGTGGGTGCAGTGTTATTGGTAGATTCAATCTCTTAATGAACTCATATGGGATTAGGTTCTTCTAGCTCCCGCTGTCAATGATGAACTGCACCGATGAACCCTTTACCCACATTTGTGAATGGAAGATGCACTCCCCCTCCTTTGGATCCTCGAGTTCCATATTTTTGAGCTTGGTGGTGGCTATCGTCGCAGTGGGTTTGGAATCAATGATCTGCTTTCCCTCTTCAATTCCATTATCAGGTTCTAGACTAGAGTTAGAGCACACATCCGTCTCTGAGTCTTTTAGCTTAGCCACCATCACCTTCTTCACATGACATTTGTTCATGTTGTGAGTGGGTGTTTATGGGACTCACACCATTTTCTAGTGTCCTTCTTTGCCTTTCCATTATTATTGTCTTGCAGCTCTAAGGAGTTGCCCTAAGGGGTCGCAACTTGACTCTACCCTTTTCTATGTGGCTTGGGGGCGCCTTTGATATGCTTTGGGTTCACATATCCAAAGTTTTGCTTCTTTATTTAAGTTTTTTCTCAATCTTGGAAGCATATCAGTATGCTCCACCAAGCAAAGGGATTTCTAGGAACTCTATTTCCTCTTGAATTTATTTGTGCAAGCAACTACGGTGCTTGAGTACTGGATATTTCCTAGAATCTTTGATACCCAACTTTGTGCACAATTTATGGAAAATATTCGTTAGCTCATGCACATCTTGATCCCTTTGTTGCCGTAGCACAATCCATTATATGTATTTGTCCTCATAGCTCCCCATGGGGTAATATTGTTCCTTGATGGCATCTCTGAAATAATTCCAAGTGGGTGCGGATGAAAATAGTGAGGGTTCTCTCTCATTGCTCTGTTCACAGTAGGTTTCCCACTAGTCCTTGACATGGGGGGTGAATTTGAGGAGTCCAAAAGTAACCCTTTCTTGATTGGAAAAATCATGAACCTAAAAATATCCTTCCAAAAGATTTAACCATCTATTTACAATGTCTGCACCTATATAGCCTTCAAATATGAGAATGTCAAATTTGACTTGTACCTTGAAGGGAGTGGTGCCCCCATAGTGGTTGTCGGATGAAGATGTGTCACTTGTGGGCATCCACCGAAGGATTTGGGCAAAGTTATCCATCATCACGTTCCTTTATCGCTCAAGGGCTTCTTCGAGCAATATTTTGAAAGGATCTTCTGCTCCGTTGTTTTTTCTTCCGCCATGGGAGGTCGTCGAGGTTTGCAAGGTTGGTCTTGCAAAGGTTCAACCAGTTTGAGCCCTAACTCCTTATACCCCTACCTCATTAGGGACATGCAAAGAAAAATAAATAAAGAGAAAACTACTTTGATACCATTGATCTTATGTAGGAATGCAACAATATACAAACATAAACATAAACATAAACATAAACATAAACATATAATAAATTTTCTTTTCATTAATATCAAAGAACCGAAAGATGCTTACATATAAAATGGAAATAAACTAGCTTGGGTGATGGTAGCTTATCTCTGAGAAGATATGTGGCAACTACATCCCTCTGAACTGTGTTCCAATGAGGCTCAAGGGCCTTTTTATTATTGAACAACAAAGGGAAACCATAAACAACCAAAACCATAACCCTAAGAGATGGAATGCTAAGAGTTTCTTAGAAAGATCTCTACGAGTATTACAGGATATGTGGCAAGTCCCTGCCTATGGAAATGGGCCTTCTGCGGACCTAAAAAAATTGTTGTTTTGGGGGTTAAAACAAATCCAGAAGTCCAGGACTTGAAAAAATGCTAAAAATTGTAAATGCTGCTATCATCAAGGAAAATGATGAAACCACTGGAGGTCTAGGTGGAATAGGAAGGTGCCCACCAATATCCACCTAGATCACAGTCAATTTATAGGATGAATGTGGTAGTTTAGGATTTACCATTATAAGCTTGAGATCCACATATAATGGAAGGATGAGCTCAAGGGATAAGAGATGAGGTCTCCAAGATAGGATCATATAGGAATTCAATATCTCTATCTTTGGTAAATAGTTAAAACTACCTTGGAAGCTTCTGTAAGAGGAAGGTTAAGAGATATTTTTTATTTTCCTGAATTCTAGAATCAACACACCTGCAGAAGGGAGCAACATGTGTTGACCAGTGTTGGTGAACAAGCATGTGATATGCGTTGAACATAGGTGACCAAGAAGGAAATGTGCACTGGACCTAAAAATAATGTTTTTGAGTAATTTGTCCCAAAAAATCAGACTTTTTGGAGAAGTGATGCTTCGGGCTTTGTGAAGAGGTTATGTCAAAATGGTCAAGGACGATGATTTATTCGTTTTGCATGCCTATTGACCAGATGTGACAAAATCACCTATACATGTGGGATTAACTTAATGAACCTTTGATATATCACATGCGTTCGTGGTATATTAAGCAACACCCTTAATTTGACTATATATTGGAAAATACCTCTAAAAATCACATTATTTAATGCCCTACCAAAACAAACATGACGCACCCTCCCAATTTAAGAAACCCTTACTTTCACTAGATAATGTAGGTATCCATTTTTTATACCCCTTTATATTTTTCCATTAACTTTGAGCTCCCTTTTTATACCTACCAATATAAAAACCCTTTACCCCCTATATATGCCCCAATATATTATGTCATTTTTTCCTCAATATATATCCCCCAATATGAACCCATGTTGTATGGTATTGCTCCCTAGTGAAGTCCACGTGGGCCTATAACAACACTCTTGCATCTAGTGAAAAAAAGAGCCACCCCGAGAATGTCCTGTTGAGAATATTAGAGATTTTTTCCCCCGTACTAAGAGTTTCTTGAAGCATTATAATATTAGGACAAGAAGAAGAAATAAGTCTCTTCAAAGCTATTTTTCTTATGGGTACTAGATAAACCCCTATAGTTGAAAGAGACGGCTAACATTGGGAAACCGCTCCAGGGGCTTGCACTGCTCTAAGAACCTCATCCAAAGATTTTTTATTACCATCAACGATCTTTAACCATGACTTTAATTGTGCCTTTGAGATGTTGGACTTTCTACCCCTGGTTTTTGTAGAAGAAGTTTGAGATAAAAATTCCCCAAGGCTGTTTGTTTGGCCTATGGAGGAATCCTTAGGAACCCTAGTGTGGAGGTTATAAGTCTTTGAGGACTACAAGGAGGAAGCATGTTTTAGCCGAGGCATCTAAAAGGGGTGGGAAGAGGGGGATGGCGGTAACAATGTTGTATAGAGGCTCACAAGGACATGTTAAATATATATTGATAGAATTAGATGAACGCCTAGAAGGAAAAGGCCCCAGAACATATGAAACAAAGGTAGCAATATTTGAAAGAGTGTAGGAAGTAGTACCTAAAGACATACGATTCTTCTCATTTCCATCATTAGTTTTTGTGTCTCCATTTTTAGTTGGACTAGACCAAGTCACTTGTCACGCCCCCTCATCTAAGTCCATGCCTCCTTCTCGATTGTTCTGGCCTAGCGTTATATCCATCTGCATTGTTGGATGAAGGCCCATACCCTCTTCAGTTCCTTGCATGTTGGCTCTATCATGAGAGCCCTAGAGCCACCCATTTTCCATTGAGATCAAGCATTGCCTTCTTTTGCCTCTATATCCTAAAGGACAATTTCTGACCATGTGTCCGAGCTTGTGGCAGTGGTTGCATTGGAATGGTAATTCTTCATAGTCTATTGGTTGAATGTGACAACCCCCATCAAAAGAGAATTTGAGGTTTTTGAACAAGCCCTCTCAAGGATCGAGCTTAACTAAGATTCTAGCCACTTTTCTGGTCCTTGTTGCAAGGAATGACATATTGACCTCCAGGAATTCCCCAATTTTATCTTCTAAAACCTTATAGACATCATTGGTCCACATTTGTAGAAGTAGCACTGGTAGCCTTACCCACGCAGGGACTGCTTCCAATTTTTCCTTATGTGCATCAAATTGAGGGATCTACCTCTTAAAGAGTACCGAGGATGACACTATGCTCCAATTTTTCGCTAGCACCCGCATGACATCCTCTGCATTTTTGAAATGCAACATAAACCAACCCCGCACAAGAACAATTAGCTCTACTTCTCCCACCGATCAATCCTTCCATGTTTGTTTTACCTAGTCACCTATCTCCTTTGTCGTAAAGTATTTCACTTTTTCCCTCTCTATGAGAATATGCTCAGAGGCCATCATGGCCGAATCAAAGTGTATATCACTCCCAAAGACTAGGTTATTGTCTTCAACCTTCTTGTGAATGCCTAAGCTCTTCCTTCTCTTATATGCAATCCTTCAATTTTCCTCACCCTTCATATCAAAACCACATCTATCTAGATATGACTCTGAACTAAGGCATATTACTCATTCTCCTTACTGTGGAGCTCCATATCGGAGGGTACCCTCCCCTTTATGGTATGTTTCCATTAATTCATGTTGGATAATTGATGGAGCTCCTTAGGTGCTTAACCCTGGTGCTGAGAGACCATGAGAGCCAAAACCCATGAACCCTAATTGTGATATGGGATTGCCACCAGCCCTTTGTGTGTTCTTATTGCCTTGAATAAAACACAACGTAGTGTCGGGTCTTCCTTCCCCAGCTTCTAGGATGAAACCCCTTGAAAATCCTATAGTCCCATCTTTGTTATAAATTTCATCCAAATATTTAGGATATATGGCTACATTACGGACCCCCACCTTCCAATTAAGACCTGACTTATTTTCGAGAGATCTAGAAGACGAAACTACAATACCCCCCTTTCCTTGATCTCCACTTCGTTCTACCTTAAACCCCACAAAAATTTCATCCGTAGCCCTTACATTGACATCTTTTGAGGTTCATTGTTAATCCATAGACTAATCTTTTCACCACATCTTCTAGAGCCCCTCATAAAAATGGTATCTTGGTTGTTTGAAACAATAAATTCTTGAGATACAGATGGGCTTACTTACTAAATATTCTATAGAGATTTTTGGCCTTCCTTTCCCCAAATCCAGAAAATGTACACTATTTGGTCGAAATTTCTCCTCTTGCCCCCATGTCGTTTATTTTCCTGACCCCTTTCTATCTGGTTCCCAGATTGTGCAACCTACCGTCATTGTAAAATATAGAAAGTTGGCCATGGGAACAGGTGGAGGTTGAGATGGACGTGGAATCCTAGCTAGGTTTTATTTATTGGGATCCAACCCCGAGACTTCCGTAATGTACAACATATATGGTTCCAACTCAACCCTTGTCGCTAGTCTCCAAGTAAAATGCTTCTCGCCTTAATTAAATGAGATAACAACAAAAGGGACAGGTCTACTATTCGTAGGCCAATACCAACCATGCACTCTACACTTAGTCCTACCATCTTGACACACGCTTTGATGCTTCCCTGTCGTATGGTGGGATGCAACACCAAACCCTAGCTGCAAGAAAACCTCCATCCGAGATGTCCCCTTTTTCTGTCTTTTGATTTTTTTTACTCTCCCTCACATGCTAATTTACTAAGGCATAGACAATTTGATTTGCAACATAAAAATTCCACTTTTATTCAATCATACAATTTGAGATGTAAAACATAATCCTCCTGATTTAATATGCCAATAACCATTTAATAACTTCCATTTATGAAAAGCTAAATCCTTATTCAATTTCTAAAAACCATGAACATCACAAAAACTACATATTCTATCCTTACATATTCTATCCTTACAACTTTTCTTAAAAATAACTTTTAAGTATTACCAAATTTACAAACAAAACCATATTAAATATTTTTTATTTTCTTAACCTATACCATCTTTAACCTAAAAAAAGAAATGTGGAATTAACATATAAGATTCCATTTTTGCAACTTTGATGCTTGAAACCATAATAACATTATAACCATGCATTTATACTTTTGGGATAAATGTGTTCATTAAAAGCATTGTAAGAACCACTCAATAAACATACTTGTGTCATATTTGTATTTTTTAGAAAATTCACCATACGAACACTAAATCCTTAATCCTTAAAGATCAATCTTTCTTACTTATGTCTAACATTTTCTATTTATCGAAAATCAATGGAAACACAATATGTAGGAATACAACAAAATCTACTAGTCCCCTCTTCAATTTTAGGAATACTCCCCTTTGTTTTGACAATGTCTTCTCCATTAATGAATTTCAAGATGCCTTATGTCATTCCTTTCGATAGCGAAAAAGTACGGTCGGTGAGACTTGGCTGATATTAATTACTTGGGGAACAAGAAATTTTGTATATTTGATTAAATATAAGATAACTTGACTCAGAGGAAATAACTTTTTTTAATAAAAGAACATCGATTAAGGGCTGGTGCGAGATAAGTATAATATCTATTGTATTGTTTATTGTTTCGTCCCTTTAATAGCAAAATGATCAAACAAGCATTTTAATATTTTAACTTGCCCTTTATGTGCTTTATTTAAAGATTTGTTTCCTTGTAGCTATGATTGTAGGATAGGTTTTAAGATAAGGATGTATTGCATTGCAACATTCTTCATGAATTTAAAATATATAAGATATGAAAAATTTGAAATTTTAGTGATTATAAATTTATTATGTATTTAAAATAATTATTAATAATTTAAATTCTAAATTCAATATAAAAAGTATTATTAAAAACAATTTTTTTTTGGTGATGATTATAATAGGTTAATATAACATATATCATCTTAAATTGTTATTAATAATTTAAATTTAATGATTAAAACATATTTATAAAAATATTTTTTTGGAAATCTGCATAATCTTGAATTGACCCATAATCATTAATAACAAACAACTCTATGGTAATTATTTGGATTATTCAATTTACAAATTAAATATCATTTCAAGTCTTAATAGCATACTACCACAAAATGGATTTCAATATTCATAATCCTTAAAACTATAACATACATTCAATTAGTGATAAGTCATTTGATGTGAAAACATTTATTAATAAGTTTAATTGCTAATGACAAACAATTTTATGTCAACAATTTGGCTTGATCAATTTACAAATCAAATATTATACAATCACAAATTGGGTTTCAATATTCACAGTCTCTTTTTACATTCAATTAAAGAAAATAATAAAATCTGTGAAATACATTATTAATCATCATCTATTCATGTGGTAAAAGTTATAATGGAAAAACTTGATGCTACTTGCAAAGAAGACTAAAAGTAAATGGAGAAATGAAAGGTCACACACTTTGGCCATTGTTGAACACTCCTTGAAAACTAAGCATCATATTTTCCTAAAGAATGCTAAGATCGTCGCTAGAGAAGACTAGTATCAAAGAAGATGAATTAAGGAAGCCTTGGAAATAATAAAACGACCCTATAATCTTAACAATGATGGTGATATTGAGAATAGTGGTAATTTCCCTGTAATACCAAAGACTAGTTCCAGATACTAGTTCCACTCACTCTCAAGTATAACTTTCTCTCTTACATCCTCAAACAACCTAACTAAATCAATAATATATATTCATTATAATATTATATTAATTAATTTTAATATATACTTTAATTAATATTTATTATGTATATACTAATATTATTAATTAATATAATATTAATATGCATTTATTAATTTATATACATATTTTATATTATTATACTATATATATACTTTTTATTATAATAAATATATTATATAATATTATTATTACTAGTACTATTGTATTGTATTTATATATTAATAATAATATATATATTAAATGATTATTATATTTTTTATTATCAAATAACAAGGATTGAATTTGAATTTCTCTTTGCATATTACTTCATAACAAAGCAATCAACAATTGAGTTTTTACACCATATAGATATCACCAATAATATTAATGTATTATATTTAGATATATTTTTTATTTTACTTATAGATATTTTTATTATAGATAATAATATTATTATTATTAACATTATTAATAAATTTAGATTATAATATTAATTACTTAAATTCTATTACCATGTTATTCATAGATTATCTTCTTTAATAATTAAATATCATGATATTTTGGGTTTCATATATTTAGTTTAGGGCTTTTGATTCACTACCATATTTTTTTTTTAATTTTTTTTTTGGCTCTTTGTACTTATATATCTTCTTTGCCTCCTCTTTCTTTCTACCATTATTGATACAACCCTTTTTATGAATTGTAAAGATAGTTTTCAAACTTCATCATGGAAAATTTGAATTCTTCATCTACAAAAACACACTAAGAATTCTAAAATCTACTATTTTTTTTAATGTCTAAACTTCCATTAAAACCATATTCCAACAATTAGATTTCAATTTCATATTTACATTAAAAAAATGAAATCTTTAATTAATTCAATACTGGTTGTTATTCCATATTAAAATGAATTATTATTAAAATATCTATACTAATTGAATCCAAGGTAATCTAAAATGAATAAAAACAAGATTTGATTACAAAAAAAACCTTCGTCTCATAATAACTCCACATTACTTCCTTTTACTGATGCCAAAACTGACACAAATAAGATATGTTATTTTGTTTGGCATATCCATCTTTTAATTAGGCATTTTCTTTTACTCTCTACACTTCTTTACTAACTATCCCAGAATAATAATAAAAAGTCTACAAAATTTGATTTTAAAAAATATAATATTATATTTTAGTCATTCTTTTTAATATATTTTTTTACAGGTGGGAAAATATCTCTTTACAGGTGGAAAACTTAATGTAGTTTGACTCATCACTGTTATTCAAGGAAAACCACCTCACCTGGAATAACGTGCACTCTTAGTCAAACTCTTGATATATTTCATTATATTAAAAAAAAAAAACAAGATCTTTGATTACAAAAAATTCCTTCCTCTCATAATAACTCCACATTACTTCCTTTTACCCATGCCAAAACTGACACAAATAAGCTCTGTTATTTTGTTTGGCATATCCATCTCTTAATTAGGCATTTCCGTTTACTCTCTTCACTTCTTTACTAACTATCCCAGAATAATAATAAAAAGTCTACAAAATTTGATTTTAAAAAATATACTATTAAATTAGTCATTCTTTTTAATGTAATTTTTTTTTTCACAAGTGGGAAACCTATCATAATTCATTTTCAAATAGGGCATTTAATGTAGTTTGACTCATTCTGTTATTCAAGAAAAACCACCTCACCTGAATAACGTGCACTCTTAACCAAACTCTTGAATATTTTCATTTATTATTAAAAAAAATGTATCTTTAAAAAACATATTAAATTATAAAATTAAAATATTTTTTTAAAAATTTATAATACAAATGGATAATATTCCGAACATTATATAATTTAAAATAGTCATAATCATTTTAATTTATAACTTTTTAACTAGTGATAACTTTTTCCCCTAAATAACAAATTTAAAATTAAAATAATCTATGCTAATTAATCACCGACCATTATTCATAATATCTCTAAAATACCTAATTTAAAATAGTCATAATCATTTTAATTTATAACTTTTTAACTAGTGATAACTTTTTCCCAATAAAGAACCAATTTAAAATTAAAATAATCTATGCTAATTAAGCACCGACCATTATTGATAATCTCTCTAAAATACCAAACGTATTATCGTTGAAGTTTTTAAAATATCAAACTTCTTGTTTTAAAGTTTTTGGATTTAATCAAATATATCGTTTAAAGAGGGAGTAAGCAAAGTTTTCTAATAATATACTCAGTCAACCCAGTAAATTCCAACGTGGTCAGATCGCCAACGTGGTCAGATCGCATGCTTGATTCATTCAAAGTTAGGAATATCTAAACCCACCGTATTACCGAGTGTAGGCCACCACTTTATTTAAAAAAAAGATGCCACCACTTGATTCATTCAATGTTTTGGTGCAGGTGGTACTCCTCTTCTCATTCACTCATATGTTCAAACAACTCAAATAGAGAGCATTCAACATAATATTCATTTATAGGTGGATTAAGAGTAAAATAAAAAATAAAAAAGAAAATTTATGAGCTCAGAAATCAATATATTATCAAGATTCATTCCATTGTGTTTATTTATGTATATATCACGAGGAAAACACATTTAAAGCAAATTAATAGAAAGAAAGCAAATAAATTCAAGGTAAAAACAAATCATGATAGTCTTAAATATTTTTTGGAACAAATATTATCTTTAGAAGAGCAGCAAAAATGGGTCACAAAGATGTTGGGTTATAACTTTGAAATCATCTACAAAAAAGGGAAGAAAAATGTTGTTGCAGATGCACTCTCAAGAAAGGATGAGGATGTGGAAGAATTTCTTTATGTAATTTCTATTATCCAGTTTGATTGGATAACTAAAGCAAGGGATGAATGGAAGAATGACGAAGAGGTGTCGACACTAATTCAAAAGTTACAGCAAGATCTCAGTACAGCTAATACATTTATCTGGAAAAATGATTCATTATGGTACAAAGATCACTTATATCTCTGTAAGAATTCCCAACTCAAACAAAAGATTATTTTGGAATTACACGCACCCCCCTTAGGAAGGCACTCAAGATTTTAAAAAACTTACCACACGGTCAAGAAGGAATTATTTTTGGATGACCTTAAATCTGATATTCAGAAGTTTGTGGTAGAATGTTTGGTTTGCCAACAAAATAAAGTTGAGACAATTAAGACATCGGGTTTGATACAACCTTTAGTCATTCCAAGTCAGAGTTTGGAGGAGGTAAGAATGGATTTGATCATAGGTTTACCCAAGTCAAAAGGAAATAGTGTCATCATGGTGGTATTTGATAGAGTTACCAAATATGCACACTTTTGTGCATTATCTCATCCTTTTAAAGCCAGTACAGTTGCTACTACATTTATGGAAACAATTCAAAAGCTACATGGAAACCCAAAGATTACTGTAAGTGACAAAGATCCCAATTTCACTGGAAATTTTTGGACGCAATTATTTTCCCACGTTGGTACTCAATTAGCTCATAGCTCATTTTATCATTTTCAATCTGATAGAAAAACTAAGATAGTGAACAAATGTCTGGAAGGATATCTTTGTTGCTTTGTATTTGATAAACAAACACAATGGGTCAAGTGTTTACCTCTAGTTGAATGGTGGTAAAATAATTCCTTCCATACTACAACAAAAATGACCCCATTTATAGCACTGTATGGATATAATCCACCATCCATCACATCATTTTAAAGAAAAAATTCTAAGGTTCAAGCAATGGAAGATCACATTGAGCATCAACAACAAGTTCTCAAATGCTTAAAGGACAACCTCACTCTAGCGCATAATCGAATGAAACAACAGGAAAATAAACATCACAGTGAAAGAAAATTTGATGTAGTCAATTGGGTATTTTTAAGGCTACAATAATACAAACAAATGCCTCTTAAGCAAGCTAAGAAGGATAATAAATTATCGCCCAAGTATTATAGTCCTTACAAAATGTTGCAAAAGATTGGTACTATGGCATACAAATTAGAGCTGCCTGCATCTTCTGAGTACACCCAATTTTCCATGTTTCATGCTTAAAGAAGGTTATCGGTGACAAGCTCATAGTTTAAACAGTATTGCCAAAACTTGACGAAGAAGGAAAAATCATATTGGAGCCTGAAGCAGTCACAAAAACAAGAATCTGAAAGCTACGTAATCAATCAATTTAGAGTATCTCATTAAGTGGAAGAACTTACCTGTTGAAGATTCCACATGGGAGGACAAGAATTTTATACAGAAGCAACCATAACTACTCAACCATTGAGGGCAACACTTTTTTGAAGAAGAGAGGCATGTTAGGTCCCTATAATACTATTGTATCCCCCTTATTGTTATTATTAGTTTAGGCCCTTTATTGTTATTGTTAGTGTAGCCCCCTATTGTTATTTTTGTACCCATGTAGTCGCCATATTGTTATTGTGGTGCCCCATAGAACACCATTATTATTATTGTTGTGCCCTTACATTATTATTGTTATATAGGCTCTAATTATATTGTGACCCCTTAGACTCCTATATATAGCAAGGAGGTCTTGTCATTTGTATCATCCAAGAATTGTTCATTTATGTGATGTAAAGGAGGTTTCCCCCTCAAAGAGGCTATTTTTCAAGTCGTTGATCTATCTTTTGTTTTGTTTTCTGAGTTGGTTGCATAACAAAGAATATAAATAATGTGGTCCAAATATTTAGAGAGCTCTAAAATGATTTCATGCATCTAAACATCACAAAGAGTCATAGGAGAATATTCATGAGATTTCATTGCTCATATAAAGCTCCTAAAACCACAAATGACATGACCTTCCAAAAATAACTCTCCGAGTCAAAGAATAATTTTATATACTTTAAGTTTTTTAATAAAGTGCTTACAATGCTTAACAAAAAAATGTAAAAGGTAAAGGCATTCATCCCTAAGGAATTGAAATTGGACTCCTAGGAACATTTAATATGAGGATACCTAGAAGAATGAGAGAAATTGTAGTGAGTGATTGGCTTTATGGGTCTATGCATGAAGTTGGGTTACACTTTTGGCAATCAAGGGCACATTTTGGGTGAAAAAAATAGCTAAATTGAGCCATTTTAAGCACTCGGTCGAGCAATCTTTTAGCCCTCGATTGAGATATTTGAGGGCCTAAAGATTGTCTGACTGAGTGTTAAAACAAACCTTTTATCAACCTCATGTGTAACCTAAGGTTATCGAGGAGCTTGATCGAGCTAGTGGCTCAATCGAGCAATAGTCTCGGTCAAGCCATGTTTTTGAAATTTCTCACCAATACATCCTTAGCACGAAATTAAAAAAAGTGGCTCAATTGAGCCTTAATGCTAGATCGCGTTATAGGCTAGATCGAGCCTTAAAGCTAGATTGAGCCTCTGTTTAACCACATTAAGGGCTTGATTGAGAGTTTCTTAAACCCACGATCAAGTTATTTGAATTTAATAACCTAAGTGCTCTATCGGGCATTTTAAGTGCTCAATCAAGCTCCCGAGGTCCTAAAAGTCACAATTTTAGCACCCCTTCTGCAGATTTCTTTGCAACACCATTTTGTACCCTATCGTACTTAGGGCAGAATTTGCCCTTAAGTGGAAAAGTTGATCATGTTGGATTAGTGAAGGAATCCTCTATCCAATGGCATATCAGCCTGACATTTTCAATTCATTTTTCATCTAATTTCCTTTAAACATAATGCTTCAAATTTTTTTGGACAGTTTCAAAGCGGTTGAATAAAAAATAAATGACATAAAATATAAATAGCAAAAAATTTTAAAAAAATACCAGTATCTTTGTTTACAAGTCCTCTTCAAAAGGTTATTCTTGGTTTTTCAATTTATGTAAATAGTTGGAAAAAGAACTTACACAAACATGTGTCTACACAATGCAATTGAAATATCACTTCACCAATTTCGAAAAATAATAAAAAATATAATTTTGCATAAAAATTAATTTTTAATAAACAATACTTAGTTTTCTACATCTAGATCATGATCATATACATATATTCTAAAAATTACACCTTTTATACTAAGTTATGATATGGGAACACACACATACCTCTTAAAATGTGTGAAAAATTGCAAGGACAAACATTTCATTTAATGGAAAATTGACAGATTATACAACACTAATTTTTTTGTAAAAAATATCATTAGGACAACAACATAATTCTCCATAAATTGTCTTTTTACTTCGAATCAAAATTCACTATGCTTATATGAATTTTGACAGCTTCAATTTGATAAAAGGGTAAACTTTTGAAATTTCATTACCACAATTGGCCCAAAAGTGTAACCCATCTTCATGCATTCACCCTTACAATTATACAAAACAATTCATAATGTTGGATGATCAAAGATAGGGGGTAATGAAAGAGAATTGTTTCAAAACAAGATACAAACCACTCACAAAATTACAGAAAGATGATTAGAATGGATTCTCTCTTTGAAATTTTTTTGATATCGTAAACTTCTTCTAATGGAAGAATATGTATGTTTAAAGTCTGGACCAATAAAATCTAGCTTTTATAATTCTATGAGATGTTATTGTTGAGTGAAAAGTCCTTCACCCACAAATTCATGCATTTCCTTGATAATTTCAAGAGTCTTAGCATTGGGAAGACATCTTAATAACATCTTGTCATGATTTCTTATAAATAATATCCTCGATATTAATATATAGGAATTTTCTTTCATTTTTAGTGTCACCCCTTCCTTTCTAATGATTATATTTGCCAATTGTCTTGATTCCAAATAAAATATGATATATTTGTACCTCTTATTTGCATAATGATTCATTCTAATATTTTTCATTTTGTGATTCAATATTTACTCCTTCAATCCCTCTTATCAGTTTACCTAACTCTTTCCCTTTTACATATTTTAATGGTTTTATTTCAATATCATACTCTTATAATGTTTCCAACCATTTCACTCATCTTCCTTCCTCAAGTTGTTGTGTTAACATCATTTTAACTACTGGGTACGATACATGAGCTATCACATGAGATGTCAAAATATAACTTCTAAAATATGAAATAGCCTTTATCAATGCATAAGCTTGTTTCTGCATCATATAATATTTCAATTCATGTTTCTGTAATGAATTTCTCATAAAAGAGATTAGAACTTCTTCTTTTGACCCTTTCTTCTGGGTTTGAACTGTAGTTATGGTCTCTTTAGATGAAAAGGTGTATAAGATAAAATATTTTTCAAAATCTAGTCTAATGGATATTAGGACCAAGGAAATTGCTAATTTTATATCTAAATTTTTTATATCTTTTATCTCTCCTCTGTTCACTCGAACTTTATATCCTTATTCAACAATTTGTTAATGGGTCTCATAATAGAAACATAGTCTGTCACAAATTGTATGACAAAGTTGACCTTCCCAAAAAATTATTGGACTATTTTGAGATTGATTGGGGCCTTGAATTTTTCTATAGCATTGATTCTTTGGGGATCATTGTATATTCTTCTTAACAATATTTCCAAGTGAATTCCCTTCAAATATCACAAATAGGCATTTCTTAGGATTAAGAGATATTCCATACAATCTACGCCTTTCAAAAAATCTCTATAAGTAGGCCCAACTTCATACATTCAAGTCAACTTCATAATCAACCATGATTTTTCCTATCATCTCCTTAAATGCATAGTCCACGGCTCTTTGAAATTTTGTGCCTAAATATTTTATTCCAATAGCATTATAGTACATACAAATAAGCTCCCCAAGGTGTAGTTAATGTTGTCTTATGTCTATCATCCTACCTTGGCTACCAATACTTGGTTGTACCTTAAAAATTCATCAAACGTGGACATCATGACACATATTGTCACTTGTTGTATTAATATATCTATATTTGGTAGAGGATAATTATCTTCGAGCAAAACTTTATTATGATCATGGAAATCAATACATAATTATCTCTATTCATTCTTCATCCTATCCACAACTATATTAGAAATTCATTTAGAATGTCTGATTGGAAAATAAATCCAACTTTTTTCCATCTTGTCAATTTTTAATTTAACTAGTAGCTTCAGCTTTGGATTGAGCACTCTTGTCTTATGTCTTACTAGTTTGACATCTTCCTTTAAAAGAAATGACATGTTGTTTCATTTTATTGTCATATTCCTTTAGATCCTATTAATTCCAAGCGAAAATGTCTTGGAAATTTTTGAATAATCTCACATATTGTTCAATTTGATATCGAGTACAATTTCTCCTAATGTTTAACCATTTTTTGTTTTATGAAGTTCCAATATATATCCTCTGGACATCTTGAACCTTTTTGGCTGAGGACTCTTTTGATAACTAAGTAATCTGAATTTGGTCATCTCAATCAAAGAAGTATTCAAGACATATTGGTATTCTCTTACAACTTTATGATGCTTCTTCACCTTTAGTATCTTCCTCAATTATAAAATTGACAATATGCTCGTCATTACCAAATATGCTCAGTTGGTCGGTTATGTGATTATCTTTCCTCCCATTAATGCCCAATAATAGCAGTTTCCCTATCCACGTGTATTAGTAGCAATTCATCGGAAGACCATTGGATTAGGCATAAACCACATAATGGTTAGATTCCTAGCATAACTACTTACCGTAGCTGTGGAGATATAAGTTGTAGCTATGGAGTTTAAGGTAGAGGTAAAGCTAATGACCAAAATATCATTTATCCTAGTCCCTCTTAGGAATGGTAATTGAATTTCAGTCCTTAAAGTACCCATAAAAGCAGGTATACTTCGTTCGATTTCCCTTTATGCCTGCCCATGCCTCTATTTATGATCCTTTCTTTGTTGCTAGGTATGTTGCTGTAACTAGGTAAGCTTCTAGATCAAGGGTTGGATCTTGAACTAGAAGTAGAGAAGTCGGGGCAGGCATTTCAGGGCTATGGCCATAAATATGGTTGTTTCCTTGGTACTAGAGCTTATTTTTCCAATTCTCTTCATTATATGGAACAAATGGACAAGATATGGCTTCGATGTGAAATGAATCGTGTGTTGGCCTTGGATTGAATAAGGAAGCTACTACTAATTTTTCTGATAGAGAAAAAATTACTTTTGCACTACTAAAAGCCACCCCCCATGTCAAGGCCTAGTGGGAAACTTACAGCGAGAAAAGGGCCACAGAGGAGTTTGCACCATTTTCAATCACACCCCCTTGGAACCCTTTTAAGGATTTTGTTAAGGAGAAGTATTACTCTATTGGAAGCTATAAATACAAATATATAAAATGGACCACACTACGGTAGGAAAGGGACCAATAAGTACCATAGTTCATGAATATCTTTCATATTTTGTGCATGAAATTGGGTATCAAGGAATCTAAATTCCAAATAAAGTAGCATGCCCATGTGCAAATTAGAAATCAAGTAAATAAATAATTTATGAATCCAACAAATTAAAAACACAACACATAAGCATTAAAATAGAGGAGTTTTCCCCAAAATTACTCATTCCATGTGTCTAAATTTAACGCATCCTTAATATATTTATATATATATTAATAATATTATATATATTATATGAGTTTAAGACTTTTCCTAAGGTTCTCAACGAACTTGAAGTCTCAATTCTCTTCAATTGACTCAGAGGGGAATCCTTTTCAATATATGTATCTGTGTATTAAGAAACTTAAGGGGATGCCCCCTCCTCCTTTTGGGCATATTGTATTACAGATTCATGTCCGTGAGGCTTGCAGGGGTTTTCATCCTTCGTTTCCTTCTTGTGGGGACAATCCCATCTCAAGTGTTCCTCCCCACAATACCAACATGAGATGTGATTATTTTTATGTTAAAACTCATGGGGCCTCTTATGGGCCTTGTGAGTGGGACTTTTGTCCACATCTCAGAGACTGAGAGTGTATTGTAGCAACGCTTGAAGCTGAGACAAGTTCTACCTCAACATGGAATTCAACTCTGCTTGGTCCTTTTGGCTCCTGGAAAGCCTTTGATTCTCTTCCTTACATATTTTAAGCCTAGCCTTCATAGATTCCCTAAGCTCAACTCTCAAATCCTTGAGCTCAACCTCCAAATTCCTGAAGTTTCTTTTCCCTTGGAGGAATTTTCCTCATTCTCGATTTTTGGTGGACTTGGTCCATATAAGGTTCAATTTTTTTAACTTTGCCATGCTTGAAATCATAATACCATTATAACCATGCACTGAGATCAAAATAAATGTATTCATTAGAAACATGGTTAAAACCACTCAATAAATATACTTGTGACTTATTTGTATCTTCAAGAAAATCACCATACAAGCACTCAATCCTTAGAGATCAATCTTACTTATTTATGTGTAACATTTTCTCTTTTTCAAAAACCCATGCCAAACACAATATGTAGGAATAGAACAAAACCTACTTGTCCCCACTTCAATTTTAGAAATACTCCCCTTTGTTTTGATAAAGTCTTCTCCATTAATAAATTTCAAGATAGTGTAGGTCATTCCTTTCAATAGCAAAAAAGCACCAATAAATTTCAAGATAGTGTAAGTCATTCCTTTCAATAGTAAGCACTAGTAAGACTAATACTCTCTATAGTATTTTAAGATTGTTCTTATCTAAATCATAGTTCACATCAGAGGTTTTCCTTTGATACTCTATAAAAAGCTTTCTTGAGATGCTTAGCCTAGGCAGTGCACATCTACACCCTAATTTCAACCTTCTTATGATGAAACAAGTGATATCCTTTTGTTTCTTTAATTACTTGCTACTCTGAATGTTTTGAACAACCATTTTGAGGCCCTTGGCTACCTTTCAACGACTACCTTAACAGTAAGATGGTGGGCAGGAAAACTTTAGACATTTAAAATAAAATTATGAGTTCTTAGTATATATTGAATGCGTGGCTACCACGTCTTCAACTTAGAACAACATTTTGCCAAAATGCCACGTGGGGTTGATTGTTTCCATACACGTGTGGGAATCTGTGTATGAAGTTGAAATTTAATTCACTCCACAGTTTAACATGAAAATAATAAATTCCATAGAAAATTTGTAATTCTAGCACTTCGTGAAATTTGATGTGTGCAAATAATATTTTAAAAATACTTCCCAAATTTTAAAACTGCATAAAGCTCACCGTTCATCATATAAGTTTGTTTTCAAAAAATTTATTTCATACAATTTAAAGCTTCCCAAACTGCCATTGAAA
Source organism: Pinus taeda (assembly GCA_000404065.3). NCBI lineage: Eukaryota > Viridiplantae > Streptophyta > Pinopsida > Pinales > Pinaceae > Pinus > Pinus taeda. The sequence goes on from APFE030428094.1 coordinate 152,900, forward strand.
ACTCACTTCCCCAAAGTGTAGGTCTTTATCTAGGTTACAATTGGCAACAGGGCACTGATTTTGCATCCCACCAGATTATTCCTTGCCTGTTGTAATCAGAGAAAATATTTCTAATTAAAAACATAGCATAAGGTTGGTGCGAGATAAATCATAATAGTAATGTTTGTTTGGTCCCTTTAATAGCCAAAATGATCAACGAGATTATATTTAACTTGTGCTTTATTTGCATTAGTTTAAAAGACTTGTTCCTTGTAGCTTATTGTAGAGATATGTTTTAAGAAAGAGGAGTATTGCCTCTGCAACATTTTTCATTTAATTATATTTTGTGCTTTAGTAAATATTTCAGATGGTATAAAAGGTTTGGTTATTTAATTTAATTTATATATAAATATGAAAATTTTCAAAGTTTATTAAATTATTAAATTATTTATTTTATATTTATATTTAAATAATTGTGAAAACTCTTTAAAATTATATTAATTAATTTAATTAAAATAAATATATTTTATAAAATCATTTTTTGGAATTACATATTATGTTTAATATAAATTATAATCTAAATTTGTTATGATAAGTAAATGACAATTAAATTGGGTTATAATAATTTAAATTAATTGTAAATATATATAAAAATAAAATTTTGGAAATCTCATACATACCAACACATAATTTGTATAATCTTGAATGACCTTAATCATTAATAACAAACAATTCTATGTCAATCATCAATTTACAAATTAAATATCATTTCAAGTCTTAATGGCATAGTACTACAAATTGGACTTAAATATTCACAATCCTTAAAACTACATACATTCAATTAGTGATAAATCATTTGATGTGAAAACATTTATTAATAACTTTAATCGTTAACAACAAATAATTTTATGTCAATAATTTGGCTTGATCAATTTACAAATCAAATATTATACAATCACAAATTGGGCTTCAATATTCACAACCTTTAAAACTACAACACAATTTTTGCATTCAATAAAAGAAAATAATGGAATGTGTGAAATAAGGTATTGATCATCATCGCCTGGTAAAAGTTATATTGGAGAAACGTGAGGCTACTTGCAAAGAAGACTAAAAGAGAATGGAGCTGACATTGAGAATGAAAGGTCACACTTTGGTCATTGTTGAACACTCCTTGAAAATTAAGCATCATATTTTCATGAAGAATGCTAAAATCATCGCTAGAGAAAACAAGTATCGAAGCATATTTTCATGAAGAATGCTAAGATCATCGCTAGAGAAAACTAGTATCGAAGATGAATCAAAGAAGCCTTGGAGATAATAAAACGCCCGTATAATCTTAAGAGTAATGGTGATATCGAGATTAGTGGTAATTTACTGTAATACCACAGAGTAGTTCCACTCTTTCTCAATTACAACAGTCTCAGGTATATCTCTCTTGCATCCTCAAACAATCTAACTAAATATCATTACAATTGTTGCGTCCACATACAACAACCCAATCATGTATAACCCGCAATTCGAACTTGGGTGGGGAGGTCATTAATGCACCATCCCTACCCCCTGGGATATCGACCAGATACAACTAAATCAATAATACATATTCATTATAATATTATATTAATTAATTATAATCTAATTTTAATATATTAATAATTTAATAATACTAATATTAATAAAATATAATTAAACATAACACGCATATTAAATAATTATATATATATCATTTTAAATTAATGAAAACTAAAATATATATATATATATATATTAAAATAAATATTATTTATTACTAGTATTAATTGTATTGTTTTATATATTATAAATAAATAATCAATATTATCAATGAAATATAATTTTTGTAGTCACATATAGGGATCTTAATTTGAAATTTCCATACTTTAACTATCATCTTCATTAACAAAGCAATCAAACATTAAGTTAACCATATAGACATTCCCACAATACATATTATTAATAATATTAATTATTATATCTTTATATATATGTTTATTTTACTTATAGATATTTATATTATAGATAATAATAATAATATTATTAATATTATTAATAAGAATTAGATTATAGATATTAATTTTGCTTAAATTCTATTACCATTATTACCATAGGACTATATTCTTTAATTAATTAAATATCATAATATTTTGGTTTTCATATGTTTTATGTTTAGGCTTTTTGATTCACTAACCATATTTTTATTTTTTATTTTTTTTGTCTCTTTGTACTTATATATCTTCTTTGCCTCCTCTTACTTTCGACCATTGTTCATAAGATCCTTTTATAAATTGTAGTCATAGTTTTCAAACTTCATTATGGACAATTTGAATTCTTTATCCACAAAAACACACTAAGAATTCTAAAATCTACTATTTTTTATGTCTAAACTTCCATTAAAACCATATTCCAACAATTAGATTTCAATTTCATATTTACATAAAAAAAATGAAATCTTTAATTAATTCAATACTGGTTGTTTTTTTTTTTTAACAAAGTCGGATACTTTTGTATTATAAAAATCAGAAACATAGTTCTATTACATAGCTGTCGAAAGTTTGGGCAAAGAGGATCAAAACCAGGTGCGCAGACCCACTTTCCTCGTTTCTGCCTCTATGGTAACTGAAATTGAAGAGGGAACGGCTATATTGCCTAACAAAAGCGCCTCCTATGTAGCAAAATTTACAATGCATGGATTTTAGGGGAGTTTCTGGGTGACCGAGTCATCGGGCTTGGGGTCTCTCTTGGCACTAGCTTTAGTGGAAGCTGAAGCTTGGTAGCTCTGTGTGAGAGCTTTGATCTGTTCTATTGCTTCCTCTAAGTGACTGCACCTTCCTTTCAGGCTTTCTATTTCTTCCTTCTGCTTCTCCAGTTTCTTGCACTTCGATCTGCTGTCGGATTCATAGTTGCTCTTCAGCTCGTTGAAGTGTTTGACAAACCTGTTGATCATTACTGTGTGAGCCTTGCACATTGTGCATTCTTTGTTGAAGAGTTGGTCCATGGGTTTGATAACTCGTTGGGGCACGTTCTGGTTGCCTTGTTGATCCTCCATGTTGCTGAGCTATTTGCAGGGATCTGAGAAATGAGAAGAGTGGTGGAAAGCGCGGAGAAGGGGATTTAAGAGGAGAGCGATACTGGGGAGGTGAATCAGAGGGGGATAGAGCGAATGGCGATGGAGGCTGTGGAGAGGGAACAGTGGAGCGATGACCAAGCCACTGCAGCTGTCCAGAAAACCACAGTCAGCAAGAAATAAGAACTCAGAGCTATAAACAGCATTTACCAGTAACGATGAGAGAAGCTCTGCGTCCCTAGAGTAGTTGGCGACTTTCGTGAGATGCCTCCGCTTGTGGATGTTGTGGAAGATGTCTCGGGCTGTAATGTTCCAGAGGAACGAACTGTGGAACTGCTGATTGCTTATCTTGGTGCTGGAGGCAGGGGGGCGGAGCAACTGACTCCCACAAGCACTCAGAAGGATTCCACCACCACGCTCGACACAGACCACTATTCCTGACTGAGATTGAAGGAGCGAAGAAGATCTGAGGAAGCCAGATGGGGGAGAGGGGATATAAAGGGTGAGGGGAGTGCGTTCATGATGGCTGAGCGGGATTTTTTTTTCTTCAGAGACCGAGGGAGGATCTGGCTTCCGATTTGAAGTGCAATCTCCAGGGGGACTGAGGTGACACTTACCTGAAAATTCAGGATAGGATTCACGAGGAGGGAGAGGGAGCATGGCGCTGAAGTCGAAGGATAGGCTGGGAGGCGCCGGCGTGAAGATGGATGGAGGATCGAGGAGAGAAGGACCCATGCTGAGGTAGATTTTTTGGCAAGTTCTGAGGGGGCTGACCTGCTGGCTTGACTGACAAGAGGGGATCTTATGGGATAGCCCTTTCATAGGTTCTGTCATCCTCACGTACCTGCCCTTGCTGCCTTTTGACTGCTTCCTTTGCTAGGAGATCCGCCTCTGCATTTTGTTCTCTGAGTACATGCAGGAAGGTTATTTCCCCCATGTTTCTGAGATTGTCTATGATCCTTGCTCTAGTGTTGTTGAGGCCTTCTTTTATGAATTCTTTTCCTGTGTTCATAGATGATATGATGATGGCCGAATCCCCAAGAATGATAGTGTTCCTCAATCCCCTTCTGGATAGAATTGTGGAACCTAGCAGCAGACTATAAGCTTCAACTGCGTTGTTCGAAGCTTTCCCGAGACCCCATTCATATCGGCAAATAGATATCCCATTGTGGTCTTTTATTAGGCCTCCTGCTCCTGCTGCTCCGGGATTGTTCTTTGATGCTCCATCAAAGAAGAGAGTAGGGCGGTTTTGGGCGAGGATCCATTGATTTATCTCTTCTTTGGTTCCCCTGAGCTTCCAGATGGGTTGCTTCTGATGCGCTTTGTTCTTAGGGGGAGGATTATGGGAGTGGCAAATGTTGAATTTATTATACCAATCCTTTTCCTCTTGAGTCCAGTTCGACTGATCTGGCGTAGTTATGAAATTCGCACTGACCGCTTCAGATATGTTGGCAATTGTCTTTGCTATTATAGTGACCGCTTTTGGTTGAATGTTGTTGAAAACGTAGTTGTTCCTGGCAAGCCAGAGATTCCAGCATAGGGTGGCGGGGATTCACTTCCACACTCTGATTAGATTGTTTTTGCCTTTTCTAGGATGAGGAAAGTCTTTTTTCCAATTTTTCTGGAGGTTGTGTACCTTATCGTAATTTCCTCAGGCTTCCAAGGGGTTTGAGAGCTGATTCCAACAGCTCTGAGCGAAAGTGCATAGGAGGAAGGAGTGCTGTATAGACTCCTCCTCTGCTTTACAGAAGCAGCGGATCGAGGGACCTTGGATTCCTCTCTTCCTCAGGTTCTCAGCTGTTAGGATTTTCCCTTTTAAAAGGGTCCAGTTGAAGTGTTTTACCTTGGGAATGCATTATGACTTCCAGGTGGCTGTGTGGAGGTTCCAATTAGCTGTAGGATTTATGTTTTGTAGAGATTTATACCCTTCTCTAACTGAGAAGGACCCTCCACATGTATTCCAGATGTATCTGTCTTCTTTCTCTTTATTGATTGGTGCTATTCCAGAGAGAGAAGACTTCAAGTTGATCCATAGATCTTTTAGTTCCTGAGGTAGATGCAGTTCTTTCCAATCACTCCATCTGTTTTGATTCCATGAGGAGATGTCATACAGAGTGGTTATCCTTCGGTCTTCCATCCAATCCTGCAAAGGCCTGAGCTCGTACAGTAGGTTCCTTGGATTGGAATTCATTATTCTATCTGCCCAAATCTTAATGTTCTTTCTGTTGCCTGGGAGTTTGGAGACGTTTTCTCTGAAATGGGGCAGGACTTTCTTAATTAAGCGCCACACCGGAGTGCAGGGTCTGTCTGCTATTGAATCATTGAGGATGTTGGAGTTTTGGCCGCTGAGGTATTTTCTTTTTATTGTCTCCACCCACCACGATCCATTTCCTGAGATGATCTTCCAGATCAGTTTGAGCCCCAGAGCCTGATTAGAAAGACTTGGAATTTTTATAGAAAGACCTCCTTTTTCATAAGGAAGGGTGACTTGGCCCCAGTTGACTAGGCTGAACTTCTTTGTGTCTTGCTTTCCTCCCTGCCAGAGGAAGCTTCTCATTATAAGTTCCATATGTTTTTGGATGCTGGCGGGAGCCATAATTACCACATATTGATAGATTGGGAGACCTGAAAGGACAACCTTTATGAGGATAGTTTTGCCTGCTAGATTTAGCCAGGAGGCTCCCCAACTCTGGAGGAGGCCTCTCATCTTCTCTATATGTTTTGTCCATACCTCTGCTTTAATGTGCTCCTTTGCCAGGGGTAAACCCAAGTAAGAGAAAGAACTCCAGTTTCTTTGAAGAGGGATGTCTAAAATTTGGGATATGCTTTGTTGTATCTGATATGGTACGTTCCAGGTGTAGATTTTACATTTCCTATTGTTTAATTTGCCCTCGGAAACCTGTAGGAAAGTGTCCAAAACTCTTTTGAACCTCCTCGCCATCAAACTGGAAGCTCCCCCAATTAATAGAGTATCATCCGCGAATAGCGAATGGTTTATCTCTTTTATTCCTCTTTCAATGCATATTCCCATTATCTCTCTTTTGAGGCGAAGATTTTCTAGGTGGATACTTAGAGTTTCCGCCATGATAATGTAAAGAAAAGGGGATAGTGGGCAGCCTTGCCTTAGACCCCTGGAACTTCTGAAGAAATTGCTCGGACGTCCATTGATCAGCGGGGCGGTCCAAGGGTTGGAGATACACCCACTTATGATGCTGACAATATTGGAGGAGAAACCGAATTTTTTTAGGACTGCTCTTAAGAAGGAATGGTCCACTCTATCAAAGGCGTTGGCCATGTCCAGCTTAATGATCATTCCTCGTTCTCCTTTGTTGAGACTGCTGTGAATGGCTTCCTGTATTAGAATAACGTTATCTATGATCTGCCTCTTTGGGACAAAACCGCCCTGGTTCTCGGAGATTATAATAGGAAGGAGATTCTTGAGCCTGTTGGCGATTATTTTTGTTATAATCTTATACGAGACATTGCAAAGTGATATGGGGCGGAATCTATCAAATGATTTGGGGTTTGCATCCTTGGGGATCAAGGCAATGTAAGAGGACTTAGTGTTGTCCCCCAGCTTGTGCTTTCTGAAGGCGTTTTTAACCATTCTCACAAAGTCCTTCCTTATAGTTTCCCAATGCTGCCTGAAGAATGCAACAGAAAATCCATTCGGCCTCGGGGCCTTGTCTTGTTGCATGCTGAAGGTAGCTTCTCTAATTTCTTCTTCTGTGGGGTCTTGCTCCAGCTTGCTGTTATGTTCCTCCTTTATCTTGCTTTCTAATGCACTGAGAAATGCTGCACTGTCGTTTTGTTGGGGGTCTGCCGTGAGGAGAGCCTTGAAGTGATCAAAGGCTGCGTTTTTTATCTCTTCTTGCTCCTTCAATTCTCTCCCATCCACTTCGATTTTGTCAATTTGGTTTCTGGCTCTTCTGGTCTTGACATTGTTGTGGAAGAAAGAGGTGTTCTTGTCCCCTGCTTTCAACCATAGGCAGCGGGATTTCATTCTTTGTTCCTCTTCCTCCACACGATTTTGCCTATATAGCTCCTTAAACATGTTTTTTTCCTTCTCTAGATCCTCTGCTGAGTGTTGAATTTGTTCTTTTTCTTTATGCCATCTCTCCATTTCCAACAGCAGGTCGTTTTTCTTTTTCCTTTCAGATCTTGCCGTCTCTCTCGCCCACTACTTTATAACTATCCTCAGTTGTTTTAGCTTTGTTTCCCATACGAAGTGTGGAGAGCCTGATACTTCCTTTGCCCACTGATTTCGCACAAGAGAATGAAAGTCTTCGTGGCTGTCCCAAGACTTATTGTATTTGAAGGGAAGGGGGGCTAAATTTATTCCTTTATCCAAAGAGAGGACCACCGCCTTATGGTCTGATGCTGTGCCGTGGATTATGTGACTTCTGATTGGTTGAAAGTTGCTGGCCATCCCTTCCTGGATGAGAAACCTGTCCAGCCTCTCTTTTATATTGTGTGATCCTGCTCTCTTATTGGTCCAAGTGTATTTTCCATTCGACAAAGGGGTGTCGATCAGGTTGAAGAGCTGGATGATTGTTTCTAGCTTGTCTCTCGATGGGTCTGAGTGGAAATTCCCACCAAATTTTTCTTCCACCTGCCTAATTAGGTTCATATCTCCCCCAAGGATTATCAGACTGCTCTGGATGGAGGAGAGATCTGCTTCTAAAGTGTTCCAACAGCTGATTTTGTCTCTGTAATGGTTAGGTGCATATATATTATAGATGAAATAGGCCTCTTGTGTGCTCTTGTTCTTTAAATCTGTTCTGATCCACCAGTTGCATAGCTGTGAGTTATTGATTTCCCACTTATTTTTGTTCCATAATGTACCTATTCCCCCTGAGGCCCCATCTGAGCCTTTTGATGTGCCTGAGTAGTTTTTGAATCTTTGTGTTTGGAGAGTGAAGTCCTTCTCGGTATTTTTGGTCTCCTGGATTAGGAGAATGTCTGGTTGTTCCTGGTTCAGAAGATCCTTGATTGCTTTCACCTTTAGGGAAGAGCCCATCCCCCTACAATTCCAAGAGACCAAATTCATTATTTACCGGTTGTGGGGTGGGATCCTGATTTCTCCTTGGCCTTTTCTCCATTCCCTTTTAACTTGCCTAAAAAGGAGTCCATGGGTTGTTGAGTTCCGGTTGCCATCTCCTTAGCAGCTGTTTCATCTCTCAGTTCTTTATTCGATTTCCTGCCAGCTTTTCTCGGAGGGTCTGATGACTGGTTCACTTCTTTTGCCTTGTTTCTGGTGAGGATTCTCTCGATGGTGGGGTTAGGAGAGGGGGGAGGATTGGAGCAAGGAGAAGCTGGGCGAGGGGATTGAGGAGGGGAAGACGGAACTTCTGTTGTTAAGGATTCAAAGGGGTTGGGTGAGGAGGGGAAGACTGAGGGAGGAGGGGGAGGAGGAGGAGGAAGGCTTGATGCCAGAGGTGCGGTGGAGCTAGTGCCCGGATTATGGGAGTGCTTTTTCCTTTTAACTTGTTCCCAAGAGCCCCCTGCAGTTTCCACATTATGCTCTACATCATTTACTTTTAGCTTACTACATCTATTGGCAAAATGGCCGTACTCGTGACATACCTTGCATTTAAAGGGTAGCTGTTCGTAATCCAGTTGCTGGATGTGCATCCATTGGTCCACCTTTAATTTGATTGCTTCTGGCAGTCCTTTCCCCAGGTCGAATTCCACACAAATCCTTGCGCATGCATGCATGTTCTCCCTTGGTTCCGATCTGTCTATGTATTTTCCGACTGCGTTGCCGATTGCTTTAACGGATTCATCTCCCCAGCAGTGAAGGGGCAGATGGGGGAGGCGCACCCAGACGGGAACGACGCTTGGGATGTCCATTTCCGGATCGAAGTCCGGGGTCCATCTGTTCAAATAAAGCCCTCTTGTGTCCATGAAGTAGGGGCCATTGCGGAAAATAAGGCTCTTGTCTTCTTTCGACTCGAACAGGAAGGTGAAGAATCCTCTCCCGCAGAATCTAATTGCGATCTTTCCCTGAATCATTGAGCTCCAGTTGCGCTCCACCCATTTTTGAACAGTGCGAGGAGATGGCCAAAGGCCAGTGAACTGTCCAACAAGACCTCTTTCTGATAGAGCTATTGCCGATTTCCGAGGAAGGGAAGGAGGAAGGATAACCTCAGGGATTTCATCCAATTTTTTAATGAACTTCGAAAGAGCGGGACGGGGTCTGGCTTCAGAAGGTTCCGTCAAGAGCGAGGCGAAGATCTCCTCAGGGGACTCAGAGGCCGGAGGCGGGGAGTGGAGCCTGCCATTGCAGGCCCGCTGGGGAGGACGGGGGGGGGGCAACCTTTAAGCGGCCATAACCCCGCAGAGGGTGCGAGGCGGAGGCAGGAGGAGGCTCCCAGAACAACGCGGGGCAGGCAGAACCCAAGGGAAGCAAGGCCAATGGAGGAAGCGGGTCAGGGAGGAAGGGAAGGGCAGCAACGCCCCTGCCAGGCGGAGCCTGGAGAGCTGCAGGCGCAGGCTAGGTCAGAGGTTCCAGGTCGCAGCGATCGCTCCTTCGCTCTTTACCGGATCGCCTTGGAACTCTTAATGAAGTTGGAAATGTTGAATGTTATGGACTCAATACTGGTTGTTATTGCGTATTAAGATGATTTATTATTAAAATATCTATATTAATTAAATCCAAGGTAATTTAAAATAAATAAAAACAAGATCTTTGATTACAAAAAAATCCTTCCTCTCATAATAACTCGACAATACTTCCTTTTACCAATGCCAACACTGACCCAAATAAGATTTGTTATTTTGTTTGGCATATCCATCTCTTAATTAGGCATTTCCTTTTACTCTCTTCACTTGTTTACTAACTATCCCAGAATAATAATAAAAAAAAGTCTACAAAATTTGATTT
>APFE030428108.1:775-17360 GCA_000404065.3 Pinus taeda
CTGTGACAACCAAAGTGCAATTTTCTTGGAAAAGAACCCTGCATATCATTCAAAGACAAAGCACATTGATGTTTAGTACCACTTTGTGAGGGATATGATAGAAGACAAAAAGGTGTTGCTAGTAAAGGTGGACACTTTGAAGAATATTCCATATGCATTGACAAAATCTGTGAGCTCTGAGAAGTTCTCCTGGTGTAGAGAGACAATGGGCATTTCAAGGCTGGATAAATGGCTAAGCTCTCTTGTGACCCCCTGTGGAAAGAAAACAACAAGTGGGAGAATTTTGGGTTGTGTTATATTCTTTCCACGACTAGGCCATGTAGTTAACCGAGGGTTAGAGGGGGGGAGATCATAGGGGGTTTGAGGTGTACCCATAACCCCACTTATGGTTTTGTGCATAATTTTTTCACATGTTTTTTGGACGCGATGGTTTTCAGTCCATGGTTTTGGACGCGATGGTTTTTTGTCCATGGTATTGGATGCTTCAGAATGTATAAATATGTATTGTAACATTGAAAGGAAAATAATGAAAAATCAAGCTGGTACTCCCGGTTTTGGGATCCAGGGGAAATCTCTGTGTATATGTGCTTTATGTGTTATGCTCTCGCATTGTTTATTTTTTGTGTTTTAGAATTCATATGCAGGTAATTTCTATACGGGGATAAAACCTACAATATCACCATGGGCTGATCACAATTTTAATTAAGAACGATCTAGAAGCTAAAAATGTGACTTGGGAAGAATTCTTAAAGGCGTTTTAGGGGCAAAGTGCAGGGAAGTCAACCCAAAAGAAGAGTGCAAGCAAGAAAGAGAAATAAGAAAAGCTAACCTCGTGCCCTACCGAGACCAGGAGGTTGACCAAGAGAATGACTGCCTCTTTGAGGGTGGGTTATGTTCAGTCGACCTCCCTGATACTATTGGATGACTCACTACCTGCTTCACCAAAGAACGATAATCTTCTGGTCCTCACTGAGGCAATGGCCCATACAATGGTTGATGGTGACTATGTGGAGAAGGAAGATGACACACCCTTGTTAGTCCTCTTTGGTAGGATGAATAAGAAAAAAATGATGTCGAGTGCAAGAAAATACCTGGCGAAGGGCTAGGTGGATGATAGGGCACAAGACACTAAAGTCTTTAATGATTTTGAAGTTCCAAGGATTGAAACCCCTTGTAAGATGGATGAGAAAGATACTGAAACCCTCAATGATTTTGAAGAGAAGGGTATTGAAACCCTTTGTAAGATAGATGAGCAGAGTATTGAATCCCTTAATGATTTTCAAGAGCAGGGTACTAAATCCCTTAATTATTTTGAAGAGCCAAGTACTTAAACCCTTAATGACTTTGAAGAGCGGGGTACTGAAACCCCTAGTAAATTGGATGAGCAGGGTACTAAAACCCTAGATAAAGTAAATGTGTAGGGCATTGTGACCCTTAGTTATATTGAGACTTTGAGTGTTGAAACCCTTGACGATATTGAAATGCAAGATTTAAAAGATGCTCAGGATAACCTTGACCCTGATGATGTCGGCACATGTCTGGAATCGATTTCTGATAAGTCTACGCCAGAGGAATTAGGAGTAGAGAACTCCACCCTCTATCAAAACAGTCAGATAGAAGAGCTCAAGCAACATGTTTATGGCTTAGAGGTATTAAACCAAGCCATGAAAGAGAAGAATACAATGCAAAAGCAAGCAAATGTAGAGCTGGAAGGAGAGGTGAAGGAACCGAAAAGACAAGTTAATATATGGAAATTTTGGGCCTCAAAGTGTTATGAATGTCTTAGAAAGGTGACCAACAAAACTTAAAAAGACTCGAAGTAGGAAGGCAAAGAAAGTGAAAGCATGGATCAACATACAAGTTCAAAATTGAAAGGAGGCTCTTTTGCTTTGGTTTTTTTGTAGCAAGCAAAGGTTGTGTGAGGGCCCACAACAACTTAAGGAGAGGAGGATGTTTGTAGGCTAAATTGCTTCATTTTTAACCCCTTTTCCACTTCAAAACCATAACCTTATATATTTTTTTTAACCTTGCAATCTCCTTATTCCTGCACTAGTCCAAGAATCGTGCCTTTTCCTACACTAACTTTATATTTCATATTTAAGGGTTACGAATGTGCTTAATTAATTGTTTCATAGATTTTATACCTTTAATATTCTTTGCAACAAATGTTTCCTTTCCTAAAGTATTTGATAAGAAATGTATTGATCATCCCATTAGCATGGTCAAGTGCAGGTAGGATTCCTACACCATTGAGGAATCCTGAACCCTAGCATGGACACCTTGTTCCATATCGGTCAACTCGAGTTGAGCTCAGAGCAAAGAAAAGTCAGGGATATGATAGAGATTAGGTAGCCAGCCGAATGCTTAATATTAATGTTTCTTTTTAGCGAAAGGATTAGTATCAACTATTGTTGTTATTTTGTTATAGTTAAAAGGCTCAGGTTGGAACTCTGGATGTAATTTGGTTACGGCCACAAGCCTGAAAGGTTGTATAGGATTTAGATAGAAAATGGTGTAGAGTGATAGCTATAGCAAGGATACTGTATTTTTTCTGGTATGGCCCTCGTTTTGGGCTAGATTCGAACTCATGATGTACATTTTCTTATTATTAATAGAAGGGGACTGCACCATGTTAATTCAATCTTATGTTGTAATTATGTGTTGATGTGTCATTGAGAGATGAATCTTCATGTTTCCTAAATAGGGAAACAAGCTGGTTGGTTAGGGCCCAGCCAACCCAACTCATTCTCCCTCATATTCTTCTTTTTCGTTAAAGGTATGTTAATTTTGTTTAATGCAAAGTGTGAATTAAATAGACTCTTTTATTCTTCTACAAAGTCCATATTTGATTTCATCACTATGTGATAGATATGTGGTGTGCATGCTCAACTGAGTTTAGTTTTATCCTTTATGATTTATTTTCTTCAAAGCTTAATATCATTTCTACCTAGCTCGTGCAAGAACGCATTCCTGCACTAGTGCATTTACAGTTTTGCAGATTGATTCCTTTACTTCATTATCTATCTGAAGGGTTCTTGATATCTTGAATTAACTATGATTTGGTAATTCGAGAATGAACATCATTGTGACACATTAACCTGTACTTGTACTTCATAGTTTTTAGGGAAATATCAGACTTCAGGTTTAATTAATTTCAAAGAGAATATTTCTGAGTTAAGAACATTATGAATACATATCGGATTTGTGTGAATAACTGTTATAGGATTGAAGCCTGCTGCCAAAATTAGATGATTCCTTTAGATTGCATGAAGGAGTTACTTGACTGAAGAAAAGTGTGCTTTGACTTTGGAAACTAATTCTTATTTTAAAGATTGAGATTGGTTGAAGCATCTTTTTGTTTGAGGAAGTTATTTTGAAGTTTTTTTCACCTTTGCAAACTCTTTCTCTAAGTTAACACATTCTTTATTTTCTTATAAGAGGAATTGGAAAACTTGGTGCAGGAATCTCTGTTGTGGTACAGGAATCAATATCCTGATATAGGAATAGAGTGCTCTAGTCCTAAGGTTTAGAGCCCTTGCATGAGGACATAAATCTTCATTACAGGATTAAAATATACTTCCAACACCTAAACTTTGTTCTGGTACTAGTGCAATCACATTGCGGGAGTATAGGAATAGCAAGTTAGTGCAGGGTGAAAGACCTATAAGGAAGTCAAATATCTTCAAGGGTCCAATTATTAACTTGACACACAACTATACTAAAGATAAACATATATTTAAATTTCCATTAGTCAGTATTTCTTACAAGAAGTTTGAGAGTTCCTTTCATTTATTTTTCTACAGAAGTACTTTCTTTCACATTCCAACACTAGAACTTCTTTGGTGTAAATTTTCGAGTGATCTTTTATTTTTTATTCTGCAAGATTACAATTAAGGAAGTAGGAATAGAGGTAGGAAAATTTCATATCATTTTTGGCATTTCCTCTACTTCGTATCTAAGTTTATTTAACCCCAAGATTGACAATTAAGTGTTGAAGGAGTCTTCCTAATTGCAATTCATCCACCCAACAATGTGTAAGTTAAACAACATACATTGCTAAAGCAACAAAAATAGTCCAACTACAATAAAAAAATATGCATGAAAATGTGTTGGCTCAATTACATTATTAAGTGAAATTTCCATGCATGCATACACCATTGACAACCACTAACTCCAATAGTGGGACATTACAGTCAACATCGCATGCTCCTCCAAAGAGATGTACTCAATGTATGATGTGGAGAGGCTAAGTCTCATCAAAATAATCTTCAAGCCTTCTCTAAGAAATGCCTAGCCAAAGCTTTTTCTCCCAAAATATTTTTCTATGAGTTACGAGATTTTATTTATAACAGAGGGCGGGGTGAACCTTGACATTCCCCTTTAACTCTTTGACTACCCTTGTGACTCTTCAACTTCTTTAAAAATAACTCATTACATTACGTAGTGATTGTTCACATTCCACTAATGACATGTGGAATTTCACTTACAACATATTTACAAATAATATTCATTTTCCACATGTTCTGATGTGACACAAAATAATCTAGGGAAAACCTCACAAAAAAACACTATAACTCAAAAGTTTGGGGAAAGACTAACTTGACAACCTCCACTTGATGCTTCCTGGTAATGTATTGATGCTAAGCTTGGTACTGCATGAGGATGTCCCCAAACTGCTTGATGGTGTCTTTCTAATAGTGGGCTCTTGCCTCCATAGCATCTAGGTATACGGTCTTGCAACTTGTATCCAACTCATCTTGAAGCATGTGCAACATGGTCTTGACCATAATCAGACCACCGAAGTACTTTGCATGATTTTTACGTTGAGCTCTAAGTCATTACTAGTGGCCTCTCACCTTAGCTGCTCCATGTACCTATCGACATCTAACCAAAATTAGTTCTTGTTCTTAGCTTTGGTGAGGGAACCTGCATATGTTCACTCTCTTCCTCAACTGCTAGTTGTTCCGATTCATCAACCTGTATTGGTGTTGTTTTCTCTGTCATTGCGCCTTTCCTTTGTTCTTCTTCTTGTTTCTACTCCTATTCCTATTATTTCCTCTTAGCTCTCTCTCTTCCTTTAGTTCTTGTTCTTCTTGCTACAATATAAGTTCTTATACCTACAAGCTCTTCTTTCTCTCTTCCTCTACTCTGTTATCAATGTCCTTTGATTCCTTTTGCTTATGTCGTCAAAGTTTCGTGCATGAAGGTTGAATCCGCTTTTGATCTACAACTCTGATCTCCCTTTATTATGTCTACAATTTCCTCTTTCCCTGATCTTATACTAGATTGTTTCCTTCTACCATTACTACTGATCTTATTGCTATGTTAGTGTTGACTCATTTTCTATAAACAGTTGAGTTTCCTCATGTATTAGAAATTTAATTGGCACCTTCCCAACTATTTCCCCAGTACTATTTTCAATTGTCTCTCTTGAAGCATCTCTCTTTGGTGCCACGATACAATGACTACTAGAGAGAAGTGCTTCATGAGAGTGGTACCTGTGGGATAGAGAGGACACTCATGGAAAGAAAACATTAGCTCTTACAAGTCCAACTTCACAGCATGATTAAGTAGCAACCAAGGCATCTCATGAGAGGGATTGCACAATTTTTGCCAACATGGGTGACTCACTGACTATGGGAGCTATGCACTACACAGTCCCAACAGTGAGTGTGAAAGCTTGACAACTGGAACTACACAATGTGCAATTTAGTTTGGGGAAGATCCTGGGAGAGACTGCACATTGCGTAGTCTCAGTGACCAAGCTAGGAGACTGGATTTTGGAACTATGCAGTGTGTAGTTAGAGCCAGACCTGGAAAACCTCTGTGCAATTCCAAAAGCCTTGAGCTACCAGATTGTGCAATGCACACAGTTAAGTGTGAGATACAAGTGGGGGGAGCCCAAATTTTTACATGGGGAGTCTGAAAACAAGAATATTTAAAGGATGATGTAAGGATGAGTGTAGATCTAACAAAGTTTATATGTATGCATGTAAAACAAATTCAATAATGGATCAAACTGAAGGAACAAGAGGCATGTGAAGGGATTCACCGCAATGACAATCGTTGGTGGGAAAATGGGAAAAATCTTGCAACTATTGAGAAAGGAAATCTAGAACTTGAAACAAAACTTCTACAATTTAGAACAATTCAAAACTCCAACGGCCATTCATAGAAACAAGTGAAACAATGCTCTCACAAGTTCAACAATAAAAAGTGACAAAGCAAATCAGCAAAAGGTGATAAAAGCAAGACTCATCCTAAAAAGTGATGAAAAATCTTCGAAGGCTCCTTGATCACCTAGGGAATCTAGATCTTGATGATTGAATGTATAAGTGAGCTCTAGAGGTGTCCATTGCATAGAGTTAGGAAATATGGAATTCATGATGCATATGCTTGAGATCAAGGACAACAACGAAACTTGGAAACAAATTCTAAAGAGTGTAATGTGTCACCTTCGGGAAACTAATAATGGATCACTACTTCTAAGGGATTCCATTTTCCATTTAGCTTATTTCTTTTCAGAAAAAATTCCATGCATTTCACAGAAACATTACACAGTTCTAGGAAGGATTATGCAATTCTCTGGTTCATGCACTGAGCAGTATTTTTAGCATAGTAGGTTTTTCACAATTTCTGGGCTGACTAGATTTGGGCTTCCTCTCAGGCTCTACACAATTTCCTAGCTGAAGGCAGACTATCAACTAGCTCTGCACAATTTTGGAGCTGAAGGCATGCTTGCTGGCTTGGACTGTGCAATTCCTAGGAGAAAGCCTAGTTGTCCAAAAATATTATGTTGTTCACTAAAGGAAGCCTAAAACTGGGTGAAGACAAGGTCAAGAGATTGACTTGTGGGATAGACAGTAAATCAAGTAAGAAAATGCAAGCCATAAAGCGAAAGATAAAGCTAAATGAAAGCACAAGAACTTGGGATAGTGCGAGACAAGCTACTATGATTTAGGAGGGAGGCTCCAAAAAAATCTTAGGGAAACATTTGGAGGGTCGTTGTAGTCGCTATAACATTGGTGACACACTGGTATAGCTCCATCTCTTTGTATGGACCTTGTCTCATGTAAAGTTAGTATATCTCTTCCAAAAGTATTTTTCAATTCTTTGATCATCACGGATTATTCATTGGCTTGAGTTAAAGATGTAGTCCATACCATTCTCTTAATCAGTCAGTACACATACCAAGCCAAGTCAACTCATTTATTTTAATTTAGGATGAGGGTTATATTGATGCACAAGTAGTATAGACTGCCAGAGTTTAAGTTTCATCTCTGGTGTTGCTCCATTGTTAATAGGTCTGGAAAGTACCCCGACACAGTTACTTTAGGAACACAAGAATCACTCCACTACCAGCACGCCTAGACAGTACCCTGACGGAGTTAATTGCCTCACCTCTATGTGTAGTAATCCTTTCCCTTATTTTGCCTTTATTTATTTATTTTTCATTTTTCAAAGAACTGTGCATAGGCACTTATTAATTTCATGAGGCAAAAGAGGGATCCTGACTTATTAAGAGAAAAATAGGTTGTCCCTTTAGATAAGGGTGTTATATATACCTCTGCCATACTTGTTAATGTTTTTCCCCTCAACTTAATCTACTTGACTAAGTCGACAAGGGTAACTGAACCGAAAATAGAAAACTGATTATAGTAGGTGGTACTAGTTAAAAGTGAAAGTGTTGTGATTTCACCGAGACTTACTCTGAAAGGAACATCTTTCCTTCAATGTATCAATGACTAAAAGAAATGCAACATCTTCATAAGGAGAGAGAATAAACATAAAATCAAATGTTGATAGTTGTACAAGTCGTCTTGTATTTCACCCTGCTTGTCTCAAGAATCCAAACATAGTTTCATGGGAAGCTAATCCTATGGGTGCATAAACAGAAAAAGATGTAGAGGAAAGAAGTAACATGAAGCAAAGAAATTAAGTGAAAACAAAAAATGAAAGAAAAATAAAATAGGAAAGAAAACACTACTCCTACTCCTAAGCTAAACAATGCATGGGCCTTCTCATGTGAAGTGATACTTCCAATGTAGCCACTGGCACACTAGTTGGCCCATGTAAATGAATGCATGGTTAACAAGAAATATATTAAGGCAAACCAACAAGCAAGAAAGATAAAGTAATGAAAACCAACATGCTCAAAGTTTGAATGCATCCATAGAAAAGAAAAGAGTAAAAGGAAATGATAGGAACTCTGCAGATGTATCATGGTGTTTCATCACATTATGCATAGATGACAAACATGTACACTCTTTTGACCTTAACAGATGATCAAACATGCAAAAACATGAAAATTTTTGTTTCGCAACATGACTTGCTACGTGTCAATCCTCCAATGCATGAGCAGTAGGATCATGAGATTCTGGTGGAGGATGTAAAATCTATAGATCATATTCATTTTTAATGTGCACGAGAAAGTGATGAGGAGCCTAGGGTGATTCAATAGATTCCTTATCAAAATTGAAACTGACCTTAGGATTACGAGAACCTAACATAACCATCAACTTGGGCTGAAGTGCGTTGACAACTTGAGGGGTCTCCACTTCATCAGAATATGTATCATCAAAGACTGATGGCTTAGAAAAATAAATAGAAAGTGAATATGAATTGTGATCAAATTAGTGAGTTAAGAGATCATAACAACCACAATCATAAAATTTGAGATATGCATCGACATCCTCGTGATCTGACAAGTCATGCAAAGGGGTTGATGAGAAATAAAATCTTTCACCCTGAATTTTCAAAAATGAAATATGACAGATTGGATGGTTGGAAATAAAGATTTTTCCTCTCTGAAAACAAATGATGGACTAACATCATGTGTGTCCTATGAATGATCAGAAATAGACACATTTTGGTATGAATTTTCATACGAAAAATCAGGTATAGCAGCATCACAGTAGATGTCAGAATAGAGAGGATGAGGTGTGGATGGAAGGAGATCATCCTTCACCGCAAGTTATTCTTCATATTCCCAGGTATACTCATAAAAAATGATAGCTCAGGTTGGCTTCTCAACATGAACTTTTTAGACAAATTGATCCTCATGGACATCACATGTGGAATCTGGAATAGATGAACACATGACATTGAAATCTAGACAATCAAAGGAACCATAGGATGGAGGTTGAGAAAATGAGATGATGTCACAATCATCAGGGTTGCAGTCCAAATCTGAAGAGATATCTAGAGTAGGTGGGGCGGGAGGAGGTGACAGTTCAAGTTCGCAAATTCTCCCACCTCATTGTACGGAGCTAGATTTGTCTGATGAGAAGAGGACAGAGAGTCACTTGTGACAATGACCTTGCTCGTCTTAGATTTGGAAGCCCTAACAATGAGTTATACTAGGAGGGGTTCACATGATTCTAACTCATGTGGATTTTGAGATATGTGAAGAAGATATTGAAATATTTCTTTGAGAAATTTCCAATCAAATTCATCTTCCAGGATTTGAAAATCAAGATTACGGAAGTGATCCCAAAATTGTGCTACAGATTCATCAGGTTCTTTTCCTAATTCCAAATTTTTTTATTAAGTTCTTTATGGTCATAATGGAAGAAACCATTACCTAACTCTCTGTTCATGTATTAAAAGAGTGAATAGAGGTTGCAGGCAATGTGAGACACCATTTTTGAATGCATCATCTGAATGTGTCAGTGAATAGCCCATAAGAAATGTCGTCAGAGGGGACTCCATTATTCTCATAGAAGCTTAAGAAGGTAACTTTGTGTCTTAACATTTCTATTCCACCTTCGCCATTGTATGTGATTCATGATAAGTCATCAATGGCATCCTCTGACACTTCAAAATCGTGTGCGTGATAAAAAAATGTGGGAGTTGATATTTTAATGTAAGTCATGAATGATGTGCAAATATTAAAAACATACTTGGAGGGCTCAACTTGTCACCTAGCCTTCTTCTCGCACCCAAAATGTTGATGGTGCTGAACCGACCAACATGTCAAAGGGATCTCTCCAGTAAGAATTCCTAACTAGATCTCAAACCGTTTGGAGTAGAAGTCCCAACAATGGGTGGTAATGTAGTGCCTTGACCATGTTAGTGTGCATAGGTAAGTATAATAACTTTGTCAGAAGAAGTGTGTGACCTTGCAGCGAGTCAAGTGAGATGCATGGGGGTTATAACACAGAGAGGGGAAAAGAGAGTATGTCCCATTGAATCTTGTAATAGTAGGCAACCTAAAAGGAGCACATGAACATAATGACATCACAAGCTGGAAGTATAATAGTCCACAAACCAAAGTGACAAGTTAATCTAACAACACGTCTTCAAAAAGGTTCATACAATTGCATACAAAATAGTTCATACACAAATGCCTAAGTTAAACAACATACATTTCTAAAGAAACTAGAATAATCCAACTACAATAACAACATATGCATGAAAACATGTTGGCTCAGTTATATTATTAAGTGAAAGTTCAATCCATACATACACTATTAACATCCACTAGTCCCAATAGTGGAACTTTACAATCAACACTGTCTGCTCCTCCAAAGATATGTACTTTCTCTGTGTTATGGAGAATCCAAGGTTTGTCACAATACTCTCCAAGCCTTCTCTAAGAAATGCCTAGCCAAAAGCTTCGATCCCAAAAGCCTGTTCTATGAGTTATGAGGTTCTATTTATAACAAAGGGTGGGGTGGTCCTTGACATTCCCCTTTGACTCTTTGACTACTCTCATGAATCTTCAACTTATTTACAAATAACTCATTACATTACATAGTAACTATTCACATTCCACTAATGACACTTGGAATTTCACTTACAACATATTTTCAAATAATATGCATTTTCCACATGTGCCCATGTGAGACAAAATAGGCTAGAGGCAACCTCACAAGGCAAACACTATGTCTCAGAAGTTTGGGGAAATACCAACTTAGTAACATCCACCTCATGCTTCTTGGTCACATACTAATGCCAATATTGGCACTGCATGATGATGTCCCCAAACGGCTTGATGGTTTCATTTAAATAATATGATCTTGCCTCCATAGAATCTGGGTATATGGTCTTGGAACCTCTATCCAACTCATCTTGAAGCATGTGTAGCATGATGTTGACCATAACCGGACCACTGATGTAATTTGCATTTTTTGTGTGTTGAGATCCAATTCAGCCCTGGTGGTCTCTCACCTTAGCTACTCCATGTATCTGTCGACCTCTAACTGGACTTGGTTTTTGTTCTTATATTTGGTGAGGGAACCTACATCTATTCACTCTCTTCTTTAGTTGCTAGTTGTTTTGGCTCATCAGCCTCTATTGGTCCTATTTTCTCTGTCGTTGCGCCTTGACTTTGCTCTTCTTCCTATCTCTGCTCCTATTCCTATTCTTTACTCCTCAGCTCTCTCTCTTCCTTCTATTCTTGTTCTGCTTGTTGTGATCTCATTTATGCTACCTACAAGCTTTTCTTTCTCTCTTCCTCTACTGTCAAAGCTTCCTGCATGAATATTGAATCTGCTTTCACTTTGCAGCTTTTTCTCCCTTTATTATATCAAAAATTTCTTCTTTCCCTGATCCTGTACTGGATTACTACCTTCTTCCACTGTTTCCGATCTTGCTTCCATGTTAATGCTTACTCCTTTTCTATAAATAGTTAAGTGTTTGCATGTATTGGCAAGTGAACTGACACCTACCCAAATATTTCCCCATTATTTTTTTCATTGGTATCTCTTGAAGCAACTATCTTTAGTACCATGGTACAATAGTTGTTGTAGAGAAATGCTTCACGAGTGTGGTACCTTTGGGATAGAAAGGACACTCATGGAAATTAAACATTAGCTCTTACAACTCCAACTTCACAGCATGATTAAGCAGCAACTAGGGCATCTCATGTTAGTGATTGTGCAATTTTGACCAACATGGGTGACTGACTAACTGTGGGAACTGCGCACTACATAGTCTGAATAGTCAGTGTGAAATATTGATGACTGGAACTACACAATGCACAGTTTATTCTGGGGAAAGCCTCAGAGAGGCTGCACATTACGCAGTGTCAGTGATGAAGCTGGGAGACTGGCTCCTAGAACTATGCAGTTGGAGCCAAGCCAAGGCAACCTTTGTGCAATTTGGAAATCCAAGGTAGAGGCCATGAGCTACTAGATTACATAGTGCATGCAATGAAGTGTGAGCTCTGGGCACAGAGAGCCCAGATCTGTCCATGGGGAGTGTGCAAACAATAAGATCTGAAGGATGATGTAAGGATGAGTGAAGATCTAATTACGTGTGTATGTATGCATGTAAAACAAGTGCAACAATGGATCAAACTGAAGGAACATGATGCACGTTAAGCGAGTCACCGCAACAGCGATTGTTGGTGCAAAAATAGGAAAAATCATGCGACTCTTGAGAAAGGAAATCTATAACTTGAAACAACACTTCTACAACTTAAAAAAAAAAAGGTTAAAATGCCAGTGCTCATTCATAGAAATAAATGAAACAACACACTCACAAGATGAACAAAAAAAAGCAACACAAGGCGATAAAAGTAAGTCTCACCCTGAAAAGAAATTACAATGCTCGGAAGGCTACTTTATCTCCTAAGGAAGCTAGAGCTTGATGATGGAATGTATAAGTGAGCTCTAGAGTCATCCATTACATAGAGTTAGGAAACATGGAATTCATGACACGTATGCTTGAGATCAAGGACAACATCGACACTTGGAAAAAACTTCTAAAGAGTGTAATGTGTCACCTTCAGGCAACTAATAATGGATCCCTACTTCTCAGAGATGCCATTTTCCCTTTAACTTCTTGCTTTTCGAGAAAACTTTCATGCATTTCTCAGAAAGATTGTGTATTTTTTTAAAGGAATAGGAAACTCTTTGGTTCATGCACTAAGCAGTCTTTTGAGTACAATAGGTTCTGCACAATTTCTAGGTTAAGTGGCTTTGGGTTACCTCTCAGTCTCTGTGCAATCTCCTAGTTGAAGGTAGGTTGTCAGCTGGCTTTGCACAATTATGGAGCCGAAGGCTCACTTACTGGATTGGACTGTGCAATTCCTAGGAGCAAGGCTAGTTGTCCTCAAGGATTGTGCAGCTCACTAAGGCAAGCCTTGAACCATGTGAAGACCAAGTCAAGAGATCATCTTGTGGGTTAGACAATAAAGCAAGTAAGAAAACACAAGCCATAAAGAAAAATATAAAGCTCAATGAAAGCACAAGTACCTGGGACAGTGCGAGATAAGTTGTTCTGATTTTGGAGGGAGGCTATAAAACGAAGCTTAGGAAAAATACTGGAGGGTGGTTGTAGCTGGTACAACATGGAGAAAACCATCTCCAACCCAAACCCTTGGGATTTTCCTGAGACCACCTAACCGAGATTCAAAACCTTTCGGAAATCCAAAGCTCAACCAAGAATGAATCCCATCACACAATGGTTATCCAGAAATGGAAATGAAAGGCTGAAACCACCATCGAACCATGAAAATCTCATTCCAGTGACAACAAATGAACCAAATACACAAATGCATGCACCATGCATTAACATGTCAGCTAGGAAATCACACATGCAATCTGTCACCTGTATGTCCTCCTGCTGAAGTTTCTTGTTCCAATCCTTCATTTCTTATCCCCTTATTTCCTTTCCTTTCTTTATCACTTCCTCCTCTTGGTTCTCTTCTCTCTCTGAAGCTGATTCCATAGTCAAACTAATTCTCTGATGCCTTTTTATTATTGGTGCCTCTAATTTCTTAGTGTGTTTTCCTTCAATTTCCTCCTCATGTAAACCTGTGACCTTTCATCTCCCTTTTCTCCTATTTTCCTTTAATTTGATAAATAAAATTCCAATTAATGCCTCTTTTCCTTTCTAAAGCCTTTTCCAATTTTCTTATCCATAATAAATAACAAGTGATGCCTACTAGGATGCTTTTTTCCCAATACTCAGTGTGGAATACGTGTCCCATTACCTTGGTCTTATTTTTCCTTTATTAACTTTTTTAAGTGAACTTTTAACCTAGGGTTATTACAGACCCCTCCCCCTTAAGGGGGCATCATCATCAATGTTCTATGACACCTATAACTAGAAATACTACTGAAACCAAAACATACTTCCCATGGAGCTTTATAACTTAGCTCGAAGCAGTATTTAGAATGAACAACCTGTTGAAAAAAAAACCATCATGACAAACATGACAACATGAAAACTATACTACTTATTGGAGCTTTATAACATAGCTCATTATGATATTTACAATCAAAACCATGCATAAATATGTACATATACCAAAAAACAATTTTCCTCCACCAGCAAATAATGAAGGATACATAGCCTGCATCTAATCAACCATCTCTCATGTAGCTTCATCAGGCCCAAAATTCTTCCATTGCACTTTAACTTGGTTCGATTGCTTGATTCCAAATCATGAGTTGTTTCTGGTGCGATATGCACTAAAGTTATGGCTCAAATTCTCCTTTTGGCTCCACCTGTAATACAGACCAATCAATCACATTATTAACATATTTCACATATATTTTAAGTAATGAAACATGGAAAACATCAAGGAATTTCACTTTCGAAGGAAGTGCATGTTTGTAGGCCGCTGATCCAATCCTCTCAAGGATCTCGAAAGGCCCACAATATCGAGGGGCCAACTTGGCACATGATCCAATCCTCAAGGATCTCCGCTTGGGCTTGATGTGCAAGTACACATTCTCCCCAACTCAAAACTCCTTAAATGTCACTTTTTTATCTTCATAACTCTTTTCTCTAACCTGTGATGCCTTTAGATTCTTCTTAATAACCTGCATTTCTTGTTCCATCTCTACCAACATATCCAATCCAAAAATAACCTATTCATTGGATCACTCCAACTGATGGGAGTATTACAACTCCACCCATAGAGTGACTCAAATGGACTCATTCATAGTGACTCCTGATAACCTTTTTTGTAAGCAAAATCGGCTAGTAGCAGATACTCCTACCAACTCCTTTGCTAATGAATGACATATGTTCTCATCATATCCTCTAGTACCATGTTGTCCCTCATTGTCTTATAATTTTTCTATATATGATAAATTGTACTAAAGGCTCACTCTATATCCAAACCTGCAAATAGCTACTTCCAAAACCTTGAAGTGAAATTTGAATCTCTATTTGATATGATATTCTTAGGGACACCATTTAATCTCACTATCTCTCTTATAATTATTTGAGCTACCTTGTTGGCTAAATTAGTGGTCTTCACTAGAATTAAGTGAGCTACCTTTCTCAACCTATCAACCAAAAACATGATGGAATCATGCTTCTTTGATGTCCTAATGTTTGGTCAATTTAGTGATGTCGAAATTGCAACTTTTAAATGTCAACCCGGGGCTCATAAGCTGATGAAGTGAGGTGTACTGTATGTACTTAGGCAACTATTTCTTAAGCTTTTGTATTTTTTAACTTTTTAGGTTTGTTTTCAAGTATATCTCTCCTAATGTGATGTGACGAAATAAAGAGAGTGAAGTGTGTGATATTGTGATGTGCTTTTTAAAACTCAAAATAAAGTGAGTGAAGTGTGTGAGATTGTGATGTGCTTTTTACAACTTAAAAGTACTCTACAAGAAAGCTTGAAATGAAATCAACGCTTAAAGGAAAGTAAAGACATCAAATAAAAGACTAATGACATTGGCCCAGTGCCTCTGCTGCTACAAGGAAATGAAAACGAAATCTATGACAAATAACAACTAAGAAATGTGAACTAAAGTAAATCTACTTAAAGGAAAGACTAGTCACAAATACTTTAACTTCTTCTTAACCTCTTGCCTTTTAATTGAATGTATCATGTGATAAACAATTAAAAACAAGTCAAGCAATTGTGAGTTTCTGAACAACTAACCAGCGTGATTAAGTGATGTTGGTTCTCAAAAAGATTATTAAAGTTATAAAGAAGAACCATCATAGACAAACAACTTGATATCTACAAACAAAGTGAAAATATGCAATTGACTAAATGCATATTGATGAATAAAGGCTGCAAAACAAAAGCAGGTCAGCAATCATTAGACAAGATGTCACACCATGTTCATAGTTGTGCAAAAGAAAAGCATGAAACTATCCCGGGCACATCTAAGAAACCTGCATAACACACTGATCAGTCATGAAAAAGTACAGAAATGTAAACAAGCAGAAATTGAAATGTATGTATAGCTATTAAAACGCAGCAATTAAAGGCATTATATACATGAAATAAGAAAACGAAATGCGAGAAATTAAAAACATTGTACAGGCCTTTAGTAAACAGGGACCCTCTTCCTACTCCAGCCATTTCAAAGATCAATCACATGCGTAAATGGAATAACAGTCTTCTTATGTATTATGCATGAAATAGGAAAATACAGTGGGAGTTCAAAAGTATATAACAGCAGCTAACAACTAACTTGTCCAGCATTCAAAGACGCTTTATTTATAATTGCAGAAGGTGAACTAACTTAACGAAATCTAAGTAATTCGAACAGCTGAATAGAAACACGTAGTCTTGCTACGTCCTCGGATATAGGCAACGGTCATTGTGGGCATTCAATCCGCTGTTGGATTATGTCTCCCACTACCTTCATAACTGAGGACG
>APFE030428111.1:5645-24306 GCA_000404065.3 Pinus taeda
GAGCGAACAATCCACGTAACAAATCCTTCTAGAAAACTCTAGAATCAACCCAAGATGATTTTTTAAAGATAAAAATTGCGCCTTTTGACTTTTACAGGGGTACGCACCCTCCCCTTTACATACAGAGCGTATAAGTACGCAGATATCTTGAACAAAATATGCGGGCCTGTAGGAAAAGCTAAGAGAAAGTGCAGAACCAGAGTTATATTGCTTTTTTGATGTCTTTCTCTCTTTTCTCAAGCTTGTTTTGAAGAGCTGAGGTTTAAGAATTGCTTAGGAAGCTGGTATAGGTGATGATAGGCCTACACCGACTGCAAATAATCAAGGTGACGATATTTTTGTGTAACAGTGCCCTCAGACAGGGCACCATGAAGAATTTCAGAAGCCCGCAATTCCATAGCATGTCCAGGCAATTTTAATCCCCCATGGCTAATTCATCATCACCACTATGCTCCCATTCCTTCCACTCAATCACCATGGTTTTATCCTGCATACACACATAAGTGATTATAAGTTCTCCATTTGTGCTTAAAATCTCGTGAAATTGCTTAGGTTTTAGGAAATTTTGAATATTGGCACTCGTCATGCCTGTTTTTCTAATAGGTGCGCTGAGCCAAAATCCATTGTTTCGAAAATTTGGGATCTTCACAGCTTTTCAGTGTACAGTCGTCAAGACCCCATTTTTTCTGTTAGAGATTTTGGGTCATTGCGGTCCCGAGCTGGCGACCCGCGAAGACTGCTGCGCATATGTACATTCCAAAATCCTTCTAAATGGCAGCTAACACCACCAAAACCAGATCATAATCTACCTAAAAATGCAGGAAATCGTGTAGTGCCTACCTGTACCAGACGAATTTGTTGATAAGGTTCTAATCCTCCTCCAGTCGACCATTGAAATTACGAATGCGTAAGGGTAAATTTTTCACTCTGAGGTAAAATAGTGAAAAGTAAATTGATTGTTACCTAATGACTCTTTTTATAAGCCTTTTGTAAAATTAGGGTTTGTAAATTAGGGTTCTTTATATATTTTTGAATATTTCATGTAATTTTATATCAAAAACAGATCTTACACTTGTTTTTGTGTAGCGACAGGTTTCCGTGAACTCTGGTGATGAATTTGCGAGTTATGTTTTATACTTTTTCGGACTCGGTAAAAACACGAAAAGGTCCCTTTTGGAGTCACCTTTAAGCTCTTTTCTGACTCTCAAAACATGAAAAGATCATCGAGTTCTTGTCGCTTTGAACTCGTTAATGAATACAAAGTGTCATCTACCCAGTATAAGTTTACCCCTTTTACGGGCTGGGATAGATTACTTACAAAAAGGTATACGTTGATCTATCATGGTCAATAGGTTCCCTTGGATATTGTTTTCTACCTTTTCGGATTTGAGGGACAAATTTACGAAAAGGGACGTTTGGAGTTTTCTTTCTCATGTCTTTTTCAAACTCTCTAAACATGAAAAAGACTATGAGTTTTACCTATGTCAGACTCGTTAAACCCTAATGACATTGGATTTGTCACCATAATGAGACCAAGCTTCTCCTTCCTAGGGCTTGTTAAAAATCGCTTGGTCGGATTCGTCTGAAGGATGAACTTACATTACAAGCATATGCTATCCCCTTCAAGCTTGTGTTTCAAAAATAATTTGGGTACTCACTAGAAATGGTGGGGGCAATTTTGGAAACATTCTATTGGTTGTGTTAGTTATTATGGCAGCGTGTTGCTCTTGGACATCAAAACTCTTTTTGCTTCGTCTCAGGTTGGGATATCCTCATTATATCATTGGCCTTCTGATTTTTGGATTGTTCATTTTGCTTCATTCCATTTTATCATTGCTCCATCATCATGAACTTTGATCCCTTGGTACCAAAATGCTACCAAACTCTAGAGTCGTGTCACTAATATGTTCAAGAGCTTAATCCTTCTACATTTTGTAGCCTTACACACCTTCCTTGGGTTCTTTGTCTCATCCACATTCATCTTGTTTCTTTGTCTTGCATCGATGATGTGGGAAACATTATGGCCCTCCTTCGACCGATTGCTTCCTGCCGACTTCAACTCATTATCCGAGAAGTTGACCTAGAGACTCTTTTCTGGTACCTTAGAGCTTGCAAGCCTCAAGGGCAAGTTCTTCGCATTTGATGATAGGCTTGCATCATTGGTCTTTGATCGAGTGATTTCACAAGTGTTCAACTTTAGATAATTCTTCACACTTTGTGGATTGTACTAGCAGTACCTTGAGAACCATTGACATTACTGACATTACTGGTGGTCTCTCTCGTGCTTGTTAACGGTTTACATCATTGGCCGATAATCAAGTGATTTTCTAGTATGCTCAAATTCAACACATCTATTCACATATTAGAATTTGTACCATAGTCAGGTTGGGATTCAAGACCTTGAGCTCAGATGACACAAGTCTAGGTTGCGTGGATTTATTCATACATGAATCTTTTGATTGGATGGTTGCGACCATACCTGAGTCTTTTTAGTGGTCTTTCTGATTGGATGGTTGCATCCATACCATAGACTGTTTATGTTTATCTTCTGGATAGTTGCGCCCATGCCTTATAAAGATGTATTTCCTTTCACTATGTACTCATGTATCAAATATATCAGTTGTACTTGTGTTTGTAGGTTCTCCGCGAGGATGTTCTGTTTCGATTATGAATTCCTAAAGCATTTCACCCCTCCCACTCTCTCAACCTTCATGCTTTAGGGGGCATCTATTACACAGTAATTTGTCACTGACCCCACGTTTCGTGATCCCAGATACTGCCTGTCCATATTACTGACATCTATTCTATGTCATGTTGCCAATTATGTGTCAATACCTTCCTTGTAATCTCAGGAAGAATGTTTCAGTTCATTATCCCTGAAGCAGACCCCTTTTTACCTAAGTTTCTGGTTCATCGCGGGTTATCAGTTGTCCCACTCGTGAAGATGGTCAAATTTGCACTAGCCCTAGCAAAGTCGTTGCTTTTTCCCTGTGTTTCACCTGCGAAGATCTACTTTTGGCAAGTTTTTTTTAAAAATTTTCAAAGCTTCGAGATGAAACTACTTCATGGGTGGTCCTAGGGCTAGTTGTTGGGTCAGATGAGTTCGCTTCTCTCCTTTGGGATAGTTGTTCCACCTTTTGTGGAACATCCCTAAGAGATAAGCTCTTCCTCCCATCTCCTATGGAAGCTCTCCCTCCTATAAACGTGTCCTCCATGAATGAGATCAGCTAGCTTGGATGTAACTTGATGATAGCTAGATGTAATTTGGTAGCTTCAAGTTTCTAAGAGAGGAGTAGAGGTAGAGAGTGTTATTGGAGTGTGGAAGTATCCTCACATGTATTTTGGCTTGAGAGATGTTTGAGTAGAGTTGGTTTGAGAACTTTCTAGCATCAAACTTTTGGACAAAAGAGAGAGTCATTTGTTCCCTTGGGAGATGGTTCACAAGTAAATGCTTACAGAGACATGCCGACTGAACCCTTCGAGGAGACTTACAACGTCAAGGCTTAGTTGTAAGTTTCACCTTGATTTATATTAATACAAATCAATAGCTTGTTTCCTATATCGTATGTTGAATTATATGTCGAAAGCTTGTGGTTCCTTGACTCTTCAAGTAGATTGTTTAGTTGTTTTCTATTGCATTTGTGGTGTTTCTCTACATGTTGTTTTCAGGTACAAGCGATTAGAAGAACAAGAGCTGGAGTGACACGACCAGGACATCATCAAATGTCGATCTGAAGGTAAGCCTTCATAACACCATCTTTCTAAGGATATTTTCTTTGGTATTGTCTTTGCGGTGACTAGAACCACTCTAGGGCTAGAGGGGTTGCCTCTATCCGTAGAGGGAACTTGCCTATGTCACAGACCTTGCAAAAGAGTTCGAAATGAAGGACTTGAGGCTCATGCACTACTTTATGGGCACATAAGTATGGCAAGATGATGAGGAATTTTTTGACTCTTAGGGAAATTATGCCAACGAGATACTCAAAAGGTTTCACATGGAGAGAGGTAAACCCATGGAGACTCCTCTAGCGGGTAACTGGAGGAAGGAGAATGCTACTTCCGGTGAAGTAGTGGAAGCTACTATTTACAAGCAGCTTGTGGGTTCACTCATATATTTGGTGAACACATGACCGAACATGTGCTATGTAGTTAACCAACTTAGTCAAGCAATGGTTAAGCTGACCAATCTATATTGGAAGGAAGCCAATCATGTGTTGAGATACCTCAGAGGCATTACTCAGTATGGTTTATGGTACAAACATACAAAAGGAGTAAGGATTCATTAATGTAGATTGGGTAGGGAGTCCATTCGACAAGAAGAACACATCAGGAGGGATATTCAATATTGGGTCAACATCTATTTCTTGGTACAACAAGAAACAAAGATTAGTTTCACTTAGTTGAGTAGAGGCTGAGTACATGGTTGCTAGTCCAACAACTTATGAGGTTATCTGGATGAGGAAGATTATGGTTGGTTTGTTTGGTTAGCAGATGGATCCAACTATGATTTACTAGGACAATCAGAGTTGTATCAAGCCCTCTGAAAATCTAGTTTTTCATGATCATTCCAAGAATATTGATATCCAGTATCATCATCTTCGAGATTGTGTGCAGAGTAGAATTTTGTTGTTTGAGTACATTCCCACAAAGGAGGAAGATGAAGATATTTTGACAAAGGCATTGTCAAGATGAGAATTCAAGTTTCACAGAGACATGATCGAGGTATTTGATAATCCCTTTCTTGTTAAGAGGGAGTGTTAAAAATAGCAACAAGAAATTCCAATTTAATTTGTCCTTGAATTAAAATATGGATTAAATCAAAATTCTATTCTCGTAGTAACTTGTATTAGTTAATTAAATCAAACAGACTTAATTGACTTAGGAAAATCGAGTTGAAAGTCTATCTAGAGTCATGTAGAGTGATCCCTAAATTTTAGGGACCCAAGTTGAGTTCTTTTGAGTTTTAATTAATTAACTCATTCTAACTGAGTTATAGTCAGTTAAACTAGTTCTAACTGTTGGAGGAACTAGTAGAGGTCTAGAAGTGGAGTAGTGCACTAGTGCATGACTAGTACCATACCAGTTAACTAAAGATTCACTCATAAATAACTCATGCATGTTAGTTCAGAGGAAGACCCTATTGAGATTAGAGTTTAGGGATAGTGTACTATTAGTTGTATAATTTTTCTAGTTGTACATATGGTGCACGCAATCAGTTGAGGGCCTATGGATGGATTACACAGTTATGGAGAGTGGGTTTCCCAATTAAATATGGGCTAATTCTCTTAGGAATTTTTCAAGGCAGTAGGAGCTTGGCAGACAACAGAATTTGGCTAAGTGTTGGCTTGAGATGGTTTGTGAAGCAGAGAGATAGATTGTACTTGTGCAGGAATTTTCTAGGTTGACCAGGCATTGTATTTTCTTCCCAGATATTCTAGTTAATGCAATATAGATAGTCAGGGTTTTGAGCAGTTTCTTTCCCCAGAAAAATATTGTGTTATGTGTGATTAAAATTCTTCCTTTTCTGCTTAGTGTTTTCATTGATCAATTTTTTGTTTTTGCTAATGAGTAGAGTAGATTCTTGTCTTATGTTTTAACATATGACATAAGTTGTTGAATCTAGAGTAAAAATCTACATGAATCACTTAAGATTGATTTTTCAAACAAAAATTATGCAAATTTAAAAAATACACACCTTTTTTCTTGCTTTATGGAGCTTGATCTTGAAACTATTGTATATATGTAATTTCAATCTCCCAAAGTCTGAAACTTCATTTTGAGGTAGCTTTTTGTGTCCTCTTTACAACCCTACAAGTGAGACAAAAATTGGATTCTTCAAGATAAAGTCATACTAAATCTCCCACGATGACCTGATTATGGACTGGTTCAATATAATGAACTTGTATAGACTTCCACGTGTCACTATTTCGACCTTCGGCCCTAAAATTCCTCCTCACAAAACTAAAGCCCATGAAATTTCATGAACTTTTTACAAAATTCAAATCTAATTCTCGAAGAGAATTTTATGATGATTTTCCCTAGGTCACATGTTTGAGAATGGATAATTGAGCTTGTAGAAACCCTAACTTCTTCGGACCATATCAAGAAAATATAGTGAACCGAGATCTAAAATGTTTACACGAAGTTCACCAAGATTTTAGATCCACATCTTCAAAATTTCAACTTCTGAAGCCTCGTCGAAAAAAGGTTATATCAAAAGTTCCAATATGGCCTTTTTGAAGCAGCAAAACCCTAGAATCCAAAGTTCTGATACCAAATGTTATGTAACCAAATAAAAAAACATAAGGAAAGATAATCAATGACTTGAAAATAAGCCTCTTCAAGGATGAAACCTCCTTTTACATCACATAAATGAATAATTCTTGGATGATTCAAATAAAAATAACTCCTTGGTATATATAAGAGTCTAAGGGGTCATAATATAACTAAGGCCTACATAACAATAATATTGTAAGGGCACAACAATAACAATAGTGGGATTCTATGGGGCACAACAATAATAATATGGGGGATAAACCAGTATTATAGGAGCCTAACAATTGGTAATAAATCCAATGGATTTCAAGTCCTTTTCAATAGTTATGGCTTCATTAAATCTTTCTTCCAGCATGCCTTTAACAATTCTTTTCACAAACACAGAAATGTTGAATGGAAAGGTTGAGGTATAGTAGTATGAAGGGATGGAATCATGTGGTTGCACATCTACGGGGAACTTATTCAATATAGTAGTGAATCTTTGATTAAAGTACTTAATTTTCTCCTTGTTTCTTATCTTAAGATTGTTGAGTTCTTTTAATAACATGGCGGGAGTCTTATCATTGGAAAAATTGTCTAAGAAAAGCTTCTTGAACTCTCTCCAGTTGTGGATTGAATGAGGAGGAAGGTTGTGGTACCATATCGATGCCCTATTTTCCAATGTGTATGGGAATAGTTTGCAAGCTACTTTTTCATAACGAACTTCCAACATATTAACTGCAAATAGTTGTTAATGTGATCCTCAACCATCGTTGTCTTAACAGGATCATACTTTGTTAAAAATATTTCCAGGTGTTTGGGTAAATGTAGGGCATTCAAAATAGCCAGTGGTCATTGGGCCATCCAATCCAACTATTGATAATCTTCCTGTTGTGCCCTACAACAACCCCCCATTTCATATCATTAAAATTCCAAAACTATAATGTGAAATGGGTCCCTTTTTAATTTTTGTTTCAAATTGGTATCAATTTAAAGTTCTATTTCACGAAAGGATTTTTAATAAAACCAATAAAAAAACCCCAATATAAAACGATTTATCTTTATCATTGCGATAAAGCGATCGCAAGATCGCATATCGCAATGACAAAGAAAGCACAATGTAAGGGACATGTTAGTTTTCGCTGATGCGAAATCGCTATCGGATATCGGCAAAGCATAAAGTAACACGAGTAATGATCCTTGCTGAAATACGATGCGAAATCGGCAATCGACAATCAGCAATCGGCGATAACGTCTAAAGCACAATCAAGCTTCTCCTCGTCCGATGCGATGCGATATCGCTATCGGCGATCGGTGACTCACCATGCCCTCATCCTAAGCGGCCCTACCAGCTATGCCCGACGCGATGCGATATCGGATATCAGCGATCGGGGATTCTAAGCAAAACCAATGCAATAACCCAACATTTCCCCGATGCCCGATTACGTAAAGGGTAAATGGCACAGTTCTCAAAGTAACAGTCATAAAGGCAGTTTGATATGATTTATTCGTAATTAAGGCCATATCCTTTGGAAAAGCCGCTCATCCGTGTTCAAACCGCCAAATCACCCTAAGCATGCTTCAAATAAATCATTCATCCATTAATTGAAGGAACTGTAATTAATGAGACTGACAAGCCATAATGACCATTTAATAAGAAAAGCAGGCTTGAAGCCTATCCACGTATTTGATCCTAAGGCCACCTTAAGTCGATTAATTACTATGAATGTGCCAAGATATATATATATATATATTTCATTCTGTTCGATTCATGATATTGTTGCATGTATTGCGCTTATCTTTCACTCTACGCAGAATTCCTCCATAGAAACAGAAGAAAGTGGAATGGGAAAGAAATCCAAGAAGACTACAATGCCTACTGCTCCGCCAGCCGTAGGGCTAGCTGTCGCTGCTCCAACCGGGAAGAACAAAGGGCTGATATCAGATACAACATGCTTAGGACTCACCAGGACCACTTGGCAAGGGACTTATAATTTGATTGAAGCGGAAGGGCCAATGGTGACCGAAGTAGAGATTTTATGTGATAATACCAGCAAATCTGCCAATTTAAAAGATTTGCTGACTCCTTCCTACACAGAATAGCGGCTTGGGAGCAGGTTCTTCCTTACACAGATGTGGTAAGGTGGGCACTCCAAGAGCTCCCAATTATCGATAGACTGTTTGAATCTACGGATGGGAGGGTTTTCGGTTCGTTTTGAGCCGAAGACCTAAGGCTAATGTATCACCTACCACGAGAAGAGAAGAAGTATAATGCTGCATTTTTGGAGAAGTTTCGAGCAGAGAACGAGACCGAATCTGAACCTATTCGAGGCTAGAGATAGAATCCAGCAAAATACAAGCACGAAACCTCGGGTAAGTACTCAGTTGACTCCCTGTGTTCACCTTACTGTTATGCTGGAATTATGATGTGTAGACTATGGGGATTGCATGACTCTGCCAATATCACCATAGAAATGGTCCCCCTAATTGAGGTAGCATGCAGTGGAGAAATCATGGACTGGGCGGTTATCCTATCCGACAAGTTAGCCAAAGCCATTCTTGACTTCAGGTCTGACTATCGTGTCATAGAGAGGGTTATTCCGCCATTTTACTATAGTGCATATATTATGGATGTGTTGTGTTTTAATTCTGAATTTCCTGTGTTGGGATGGAGGTGGATGTCGCAAGACCCCACACCCATTCACATATATCATCGAAAACTTTGGAAGACTAGTTATAAGCACCACCTGTACCAAATCTGAAATGGTTTTATGTTACCAATTCATTATTCAATTTTTAATAAGCCTGCCCCTAAAATATCCGAGTAAGCAGCTGTAGATTTGACTGCAGTAGCGAGCTGGTTTGGGGAGGAGAAATTCACCTATATCAGAGTTTTTGGCAGTCAGGCTAAGCCACATGTGCTACCACTTTACATCCCCGATAAGCTACTTGCCAGGGAGGTAGCTTATCAAATCAACGCTGAAGGGGTTACCCAAACCCTGAAAAGAGCTAAAAAACATGTTTGGCCTTCTTTTCCATTACGAATTGGAGTATATACCCTGCATGATATCAAGCATGCAGAGAAGGAAGCTGGGAAAATGAATTTGCTCACTCTGGCTACTTTGCCAAGGAGGCAGTATGATCCAAGAAAGATCGCTTACAATGCGCTCGACCAGGCCAAATTGGCCAAGGTCGAGCACAAAGAAGACAAATTCGAAGATTTGTTCACGTTAGCCGAATCACTGTATCAAGTCAAGTCGCTTGCCCGAAATGTTTATAATGATGAAGGGTTAGTTGAGTTTAACAGAATCAGATAACAGAGGTTGCAAACTCTGCCTCTAGACCTGTTAGCAATTGTTCCGACAACAACCAGGTCAAACGAGTCTGAGCAGGGAAATAATACACCACCTCCTACTACATCAAAATAGCAGGAGGAAACGCATAGCCAGAGGCAGGAGGTGACTCAGGAAAATGTGTAGCAACAAGAAGAAACCCAAGCAAAGACCCAAGAAGAGAGCAGCTCTAAGGATAATCATGGTCCATTAGTTGATCCGAATTTGCTCCAGCAATGGAATCAATTCAGTACAATCATCAATAACTTAGAGTGCTCTAAAGATGATGAGGTTTCAAAAGTAGGTGATACACAGGAAGCAACATCGAAACCGGTTTCAGGTGAAACCAGCTGCCTACCCAAAACAAAAGAACTAGAGATAATTCCTAAAGATCCAACGGGAGAGATCGTTTTGCAAATTGAAGAGATCCCCCCTTTAGATGTATTTTACAGCCCCAAACATAAAGTCATCGTAAAGCGACAAAGGAAAAGGAGAAGAACTGATCAACCTTCCCCACTCCCTGAATTAACAGTAACGGGCAATGTTGTATGGAAAGAGGAATTCGACCCCTTCGATGAATTAACCAAGCTATCATAGTTCGTTGGAGCATATTTAGCGGCGACTATTGATAAAGCAACGGAGGTGAGCAATTTATTAAAAGCCAAGGATCAGGATATCTCTTCACTACAGGCGAGACTATTAGAAGTTCAGCAGAGGGCAGAGCAGGCGGAGAAAGAATTGCTAGTACAGCAGCAGAACAATAACCAGCTAGTCAAGCAATTACAAGAGCAAAAATAGAGAATAGATGAAGGCGCAATACAAAGGCAAAAGGAACTATCAGCGGCACTGGAGCAGTTAAGAATATCAACTGAGGGAACAATGAAAGCGAAAGATGAACAAATCGCTCAATTGACCACTCAATTGAGCAAACGAAAAATCTCCCTCAGATAGATTGAGTTCAAAGCAGAAGCGCTCCAGCCTAAATAAGGGATTGATTAATCAGGTTAAGCTATTTATGTCAACACATTATACGAGTAGAACCATTGTGCGAATTGTCAGCATCTATAAGCGAAAAGGTCTACAAAGCAAGGGCTGACTTGGATCAGGCCGAAGAAACACTGACAAAATTTATAGAATGGCAGGATTCAGATGTAGTCCGGGCAGCTAATCTACCAAGAATTCTAGAATCGCACAAAGAGATATTATTCACAGAATGGCAATCACAACTGATGAAAGCAGAAAGAGCGACTTCCAGATGCAGGAAAATCAGTGGAAATTTGGTTGAATTAGTGAATAATACATTGTATTTATCTAACATAATTTCCCTTTGCACTCCAGGTTAATTAACAACAGCAAATATATTGGAGCACTCATGCTATCCGGAGCTGGAGAAAAGCGCAAGATTGATCGCTGGAATCAACAGTCTGACATGGTATGCTTATTGGTTCTTCTTAATCAAACCATACAGCCAAAGAGCCGTCTTGAAGTGCCTAACCGATGCTGTCGGTTATATTATACCCGACATCCAGGATGCCACCTTTGCCACCCAATTCAGTTTACGCCTCAAAAAACCGCTAGAAGTAGAACCAATGCTCGCGATAAGCCAGCTAAGGTTTAAAGGCAAATAGCCTGAGGCGTGAATCACTTCACCAACTGCCAGATCGCCCCTGAGAGATATACTGCATTTACTGATACCAATTTAGTAGGATTTTGTTTCATAGATCTTTTTAGCTGTAGTATTTATAGACCCTTTCATGCATTTAGAAAGGGTAGTAAAAGTTTTGTATATGACTTAAACCCTGAAGTTGCACTATTGTACTTCAGGGATATTCTTTTATGAAACTTGAACAATTATTCCGAATTTGATGAGGAAGGATTTTATGCAAATGTGCACTATTGTCATTGTTTGAAAGCATTTCTGTGTTGAAAAAGGAATTTTGAATAGCGATTGATATTTCGGATCAATCTACAGCTCACATGGTACTATTATTTGCGTCTGTATTCTTTTTCGTTATATGAATTGTTATTGAAATCGCTCTTGCTACTATCGCTTATATATATGTGTTTTTCACAGCATTCCACTATTGGTTGCTTATCGCATGCCTTCCTTTCAGACGTATATATGTATCGATGATATGAACAATGAATGTAGTAATTTGTAATTATCGCTTCATTGTGACTATTCATGTGAAGCAATCTTTGAATGATTGAACATCTTTTATTTATTTTACAGAGTCATCTATATGCCTGATAAATAGATAAAGATTATTTAACGCTACATTCTGAATGAATAAGTTGTTCCCGGGATTAGTATTAGTTTCCCTATTTTTGTCAATAGAATAAGTTATTCGCCTATCATTTAAGCAATTTATTCATTATCCATCCATCCCTTTTATTTCATTATCGGGAAACTAGTCCCGTTATCTCCAGTCGGAGTCACCATTCCAAACGGAAAAGGAGCTGTACCAAGGTTCGGACCGGGTGGTTATCCCCGATGTTGTGGCAACGATTTCCGAGGCCTCAACATTTCTGGCGCTAGAAGGAGGGCCATTTGCTATGAATGGCGAGTAAGCCGATACCTACAAACCATTCAAAGAGTAACTCACCCTCCACCTCTCCTCGAATATCTCGTTCACATTCTGAATCTCCAGTATCCAGACGAGATGAAGAGGAATCAACCACTACTGCTCAATTACATCATACTTCAGAACACCTAAGTTCGGAGTCCCCTGAAGTTCAATCCATCATCCAGAAACTTCAAGGCTTCTCAATTTCCCCTCCTAGATTTGAAGTATCACAAGGCAGTCACACTTCGCAATTTCGCTTACCCCCTCATCTTACCAGACTCCAAAGTGAAAAGCTAGGTATTGAGCCACCTGAATTTCCTTTACCCGAAAGGAAAAGGATCAAAAAAACCACTGAAGGTTCTAGTAGCGAAACCCTTTCTCCATCATCTTCCATTTCATCATCACCTGTGCGAAGTCATACACCCACTTCACCACTTCATATAGTTGTTCACTAAGGGACTTCATCTCAAGCATCACAATCTTTTCAGTCTGTACTTCCGCCTTCACCTCAAGCACCTGGAACACCACAAGCAATCGTCGATAATCCCAAAATGGCCCAAAGACCATGGAGAAGTCCTGGTGCGGTTACTATGCCTGCACCTTTACATCCATTACCCAATTACCCCGAAAAATGGTTACCCAAATTCAATCCAGATGTTGGAACTTCTGCAGAAGAACATATTAACAATTTTATGCTTTCAGTCAATCTAAAGGGAGTCACTGAAGAAGATGTGGTAGTAAGATTGTTTCCATATTCACTACAAGGATCTGCAGGGTCTTGGTATTTTTCCTTACCCTCTGGATCCATCACGAGTTGGAATATCTTCCAGGAACAGTTTCTCACCAAATACGGTGATGACAAATCCTTAGCTACACTTGTCCATGATCTTTCAAATTTAAGGATTGAATCAAGAGAACCCATCAAGGAGTTCAACTCCAGATTTAACAAACTCTTGAACAAGATCCCCACTGATGATAAGCCAAGCGAACAAGTTAGAAGCGAGTGGTATATCACTGCTTTGCCTTCAAACATTGCTATATTCGTTGATAGGGCCAAACAACCCACATTAGCCAAGAATATGAAGGAAGCACTCACAGTAGAAAAAAGTGTAATCGCCTTAGAAAAGAAAACTGCCTTGGAAGAAAGAAAATCTAAAAAAGTGCCCTTTAAAGACGACTCTAAGAAAAATAACATTAAGGATCCATATGACATGGAGGACCTTCAAAAAGTCCTTAAAACTATGTCAAATGAAATGGTTGAAATCAAGAAACAAGTATCAGAATCCTCAACGAAGAAACCATATAGGAACTTCAAGAAACCCGAGTCCAAACCCCCTAATGTTATATCATATGTAGACTCGGATCTTGAGGAAGAAGAAGAGGAAGAAATAGTTATACCATCCGAAGGAGAAGAAGAGGAAGTAGTTGAATTTCACGGAATGTGGGACTTTATACTCCCTAATTCCGATACTGATGCCGAACAAGAAGCCTTTCCTGTCACTACAAGGAGTAAAGGTGCTCCCGAAACGGTTCAAGCTAATCCTAAGAAAAGGAGTGTCGGAACCAATACTGTAAAGGAAAAGGTACCCATTAGAAAACCAGCCGCAACAGTATCTAACAATCAGCCATCATCTTCTACTACACCTTCACCATCTAAGACTTTAGTAATTTCTGATTCGATGGATTACAACATTGTCGATGACATGAAGAAAACTAAGGCAAACATCACCGTGTTTGAACTTAGTAAATTAAAACATCAGCAAAAATTACTACTCAAAGAATTTAACGTCATCCCTTCTTCCCCTCTTCCCACCACTAAAGCTGCAAGTGACTCAGGACAACCCCCTGCTGGTAGAGTTGAGGCAACCGACACAATTCTGATTAGAGATAGATCAAACTCCCATACCCATCTTTTCCTCCTGACTTATGAAATTTATAATCGAAATCTGCACAATTGCTTAATTGATTCTGGAGCATCTTCCAATATAATGCCTGCTTCAGTTTGCTCCAAACTGAATATAGAACCCCAGAAGTCTTGTATTCACATCGTGCAGTTAGATAGAACTAAAGTTCAAGTCCTATGAGAAATAAACTCTGTAACAATCAGGCTATCGGCAGATCCAAGAATTGTCCAAAGGATCAATATTCTAATCGCCTATATACCTGAATTTTATGGATTGATTTTAAGCAGGGATTGGTCAGAAAAACTCCATGGGTATATCTCCACCGATTGGTCACATATGTGGCTCCCCTATAAGGGCAAGCCCAATCAAATAAAGATTGATCGAGAGAAACATATGATCCATATTGTTACAGAATTTGAACAAGAAAATTAGCCAGTCGCGTTCAACAATAATATCCTAGGAAACTATTCTTCAGAGTCATTTTTCGGTAATTATATTGCCCAGCAATCCTCTTTCTCAGTTGACAATTTCGCATCATAGATCAAAAACTTTTCACAGGCCGATAGGTCTAAATGCGTTAATGTTACTGAGAATGTTGTAACAAAAACTGTAGATAATTCATTATTTTGGTCTTTATATTTTGACGGATCTAAGTCCAGCGAAGGATCAGGAGTAGGATGCATTTTGGTCAACCACCAAGGAGAAAAAACAATGTTGTCCTGTAGATTAGAATTTGAAAGCACTAATAACACAGTTGAGTACGAAACGCTTGTCCAAGGACTATATAAAGCAATCAGCCTCAAAGTTCAGTACTTAAAGGTCTTTGGCGACTTTGAAATAATTGTTAAGCAGGTAAGGAATACAATTCATTGTCTTTTGAACCATCTTAAGCATTATCAATCGCTGGTACAAGAACTTACCTCACATTTCCTAGCATTCAATATATCTTCCATACCCAGGGCGCAGAACTCCGTAGCTGATTTGCTGGCCAATGTCGCTTCCAAGCTACTCCCTTCCGAGGACTATAGTCCGGATAGGTTTTCAGTAGAATTACTTTTTAGGCCAT
Source organism: Pinus taeda (assembly GCA_000404065.3). Taxonomy (NCBI): domain Eukaryota; kingdom Viridiplantae; phylum Streptophyta; class Pinopsida; order Pinales; family Pinaceae; genus Pinus; species Pinus taeda. The sequence continues at coordinate 20,770 of APFE030428111.1, forward strand.
CCATTCCAGATAATGTAACCAATTGGAGAGTGTTTAACCATGATGAAGACATATTATAATTTCTGACCTCTAAAAAATCCTATGACAATCAAATCATTGAGGAAGATGAGCATGATACTCAAATACAAGGTAAACATGAGGAAAATTCAATCCCTAAGCGTGTAGTGAAGCTTGAAGACCTTTACGATATTAAATACAGGTTCAAACCTGTATCTAATACAAAACTTCAGAGCTCTACCTTAAGGTTTGAATTAATAAACCTTGGCACCGAACAAAATCCTCAAAATATTAATTTAGGATTGGGACTTTCTATAGAGGAAAAGGAAGCATTTATTAGTTTGTTACGAAAAAATAAACATGTGTTCACTTGGAGATATGATGATCTAAAAACATATGACACGTCTATTATTCAGCACACTATCCCAATGCTTCCCGAGCATAAACCAATTCAACAAAAACTGAGAAAAATACATCCAAACCTAGAGGGTCAGATAAAATCTGAACTCAACAAACTCTTGAAAGCTAAGATTATTTTTCCCGTATGACACTCAAATTGGGTCTCCAATATGGTACCAGTCAGAAAGAAGAATGGCGACATAAGAATTTGTATTGATTTCAAGAATTTAAATAAGGCAAGTCTAAAAGATAATTTTCCATTACCCAAAATGGAGTAGATACTCCAATCAGTGGCTGGTTCAGAGTTAATGTCCTTCTTGGATGGATTTTCAGGGTATAATCAAATTTTGGTTCACCCTGATGACCAACTCAAGACCACCTTTAGAACAAAGTGGGGAACATATGCTTATCAGAAGATGCCTTTCGGACTTATTAATGCAGGAGCCACTTTCCAAAGGGCGGTGGATATCGCTTTCAAAGGGTTAATTAATAGAACAATAGTTGTCTATTTAGATGACATTACTGTATTTTCAAGAGAGAGATCCAATGACTTGCAAGATTTGAATCAAATCTTCCAACGCTGTAAGACATATGGTATTTCTCTGAACCCTAAGAAATCGTTTTTCGCTCTTGATCAAGGTAAGCTCCTAGGCTTTATTGTATCTAAAGATGGCATCTATATCGACTCAGACAGGATTAATGAAATTTCTGAAATCCCTTTTCCTCATAATAAGAAATCCATGCAGTCATTCTTAGGCCAAATTAATTTTGTAAAAAGATTTATTCCAGATTTTTCTCAAATTATTTTACCACTTCAAACTATGATTAAGAAAAATTCAGTCCTCAAATGGGGAGTACCAGAAAAGGAATCATTTGAACTAATCAAGAAGTCAATAATCAATGCCCCAGCTCTAAACACTCCAAATTTTTCTAATCATTTTACATTATACACCATCGCATCCGATTCTTCTTACGCTGCAGTACTTATGCAGATCAACGATCACAATTTGGAAGCACCGATTTCATTCTATAGCTCAAATCTTCAAGGTGCATAATTGAACTATTCTGAAGTAGAAAAACAATCCTTTGCTGTATATAAAGTGGTTAAACATTTCAAACCATTCCTGCTGAAAGCCCATACAAAGGTTATAGTTCCTTTCTCCTCAGTTAGACAACTATTAATCCAGAGAGAACTAGGAGAAAAAAGGGCAAATTAGGTAACAGCGCTTCAGGAATACGACATAGAAATAAAGCCAGCAAAGATTGTTAGAGGTCAAGGTTTTTGCAGGTTATTGGCAGGCGCATCCAACATTCCAGAATCAAGCGATACAGATCAACCTGAAATCATCAATCAGGTAAGTGCCATCGATTCTGAATCACAGTATGTTGATTTAATATTTTACCTAAAAAATGGATATGCACCTCCCAACTTGTCCTACAAAAAAAAAAGGGCCATAAGGTTGAAAGAAAAGAATTTTACCATTATTGATGATGTTCTGTTTAAACAAAATTATGATTCTGTTTTACTAAGATGCCTTGAGAGATAGGAAGCACAAAAGGTCTTGCAGGAATTGCACGACGAACCAGCAGGAGGCCACTTCGGAGTTGATACAACAGCTCACAAAGTCATCCATGCCGGATATTACCGGCCCACTCTGTTTAGAGATGCTCATGAATATGTAAGGAAATGCCCAAGTTGTCAAACTTCGAGTGGAAGACTAAAGAAATCAGCCTTTCCCCAGCAACCGGTCAACATTGAACAACCATTTGAGCAATGGGGATTGGAAATTATTGGAGAAATTACTCCTAATTCTTCCAAACAGCACAAGTATATCCTTACTGCTATTGATTACTTCACCAAGTGGGTTGAAGAAATTCCGCTAAAGACAACAAACTCTGAAGCCATTATTGAATTCATAGATCAATTCATCATTACCAGGTTTGGTGTCCCGAATGCTCTTGTTTTTGATAATGCATCGTACTTTTCAGGCAATGCTATGTTTGATTTCGCAATCAAAAGAGGTTTTAAACTCAAATATTCAGCCAACTATTATCCTCAGGGTAACGGTTTGGCAGAATCTACAAACAAAAACCTTATTAAAATTATCAAGCGAACTATCGAACAGAATCACAAGACTTGGCACAAATCTTTAATATTTGCACTATAGGCTGATAGGATAACGCAAAAAGCTTCTATAGGTTCTTCCCCATTTAAACTCGTTTATGGAAAAGAAGTTGTACTACCAACAAATCTTATTCTTCCTTCCCTAGCTCTAGTTCAATTTATTGAAGAAAATCCTTCTTCTTCTTTACAACTTACGCATGACCAAATCTTGAAATTAGAAGAAGAAAGAGAAAAAGCCAAAATTATTCATGTGAAACATCAGCAGATCATCAAGTCATCATTTGATTCAATCTCATTTGGTTCTAAGCAATTCCAAGTTGGAGATTTAGTCCTAAAATGGGACAAAGCCCATGAAGATAAAGGCAAACACACCAAATTCCAGAAAATGTGGCTTGGACTGTTTCAAATCTGTGAAAAGATAGGCCATTCGACCTTTATGCTACAAGATTTGTCAGGGTTGAGAGATTCTCTCCCTGTTAATGGCCTAGTCTTAAAGAAAATTTTCAACTGAGGAGGTAACCCCTTCTCCTTTTAGATAGCATTTTTATAGTTTGTAGCAAAACTAGAAAATAAAACTGTAAGGCATTTTCTATTTGACATTTGATGTATTTAAAGAGTTTCTCAGAAACAAGCAATGCGATATTTACTTTTAAAATAATTAGAAGTATTAAACAAAAGGAATAATTTCTAGGAAATTAGTTATAATTGCATTCTAAAATTACAATACAATCCTAGTGAACTCCTCTTGAAGTATAAATCTTGTAAATCTTTTTAGATTTTTCAAAATTGGTTATAAAAGGGTTATCAATATTAAAATAAAAACTAGTCCAAATTCAACATCTTAAACTCTTACCTTGTCATCCATCCTACCTTAAGGAGGAAAATTGTCTATCCCATTTTACTTAAGTTCATGATTATTCAGGATGCAATTCCAAGAATACTAGATATAAAAGTTGAGAGGTCTTATTACAAGCCTGCTTACCATGATCATAGTAAAATAGTTTGGCCGACATTAC
>APFE030428113.1:4324-21833 GCA_000404065.3 Pinus taeda
GTATTGGATGCTTCGGCATGCATAAATATGTATTGTAACATTGAAAGGAACATAATGAAAAATCAAGCTGGTAGTCTCAGTTTTGAGATCCAGTGGGAAATCTCTGTGTATATGTGTTATGCTCTTGCATTTTTATTTTTCCTGTGATTTAGAATTCATATGTAGGTAATTACTGTACGGGGTTAAAACCTATAGGTTATACGCCACAATTACCAACACAGTTAGCATTCTTGATCCAAGTAAATGATTTGATATCACCTCATTCACTAAACCATTGTTGAAGAAGGTGCATCTACTTGTATCATGTCAATGAATTGCTAGAAAACACTTGGCTCACCGCCTTTGTCATGATCACCTATGACATTAAAAGCTTTTGATGGTCACACTTATACACCTTGTGGAATTTTAAGTAACCTACAGATAGAACTAGGGGGAAAAACTGTAACTATTGAAGTTGAGGTCGTTGACGGACCCCTTGACCACAATATTTTACTAGGAAGACCGTGGGTTTACGCTATGGATGTTTTGGTTTCGACATAGTTTCGTATGATCGTTTTCCCTCATAAAGGCGAAATCACAGTAATTGATCAACTCACCTTTTTTGCCTCTAGTTCACATGCAATTGGAAGCATTCTATTAGTTCACGGACCTCCGCTATCTCTTTAGAACATTGGAGTGGGTCACTTCAAATATTCTTCCCTAATGGGCACCTTTTCACTACTGTCACCATCACAAACGACGACAGTTGCAAAAGTTGACACCTATAACATGATATATTCCACTTCATCTGACTCATGGAAGATTTCCAATAATTCTGAAGTTGATATGTGTAATGAAACCATGTCGCTAAGCCCAATTGAGCTCGCATAGCAATCAATATTTTTGGCTTGCGCAACAAATCCAAATCCATCATCACCGATTGTATGGGTTGATTGTTCGTTAGAATATGGTACTTCCTCTGATCCTTTTTCACGTACATTTTCTACTGATGAAGGAATCATCCAATCAATGATGACAGAAGAGGAACCATGGGCAGATTATCATCATCGATCCCATCTTCCAGATCACATAGAAGATATTCCAAATGAACTAAATCACCCTTCAATCGTTGATTTTCTTTCAAATTCTCTAATTATAGACACAGTCGATTCCCAACGAAACTTATCGAATATCGAAGAAACCATTTCTATCGATATTTCGACCAAACCTAGAATTGTAGAAAACATCCATGTTGGAAAATCTTGTTCTCCATTGGAACTTGAAACTTACCGTGCTCTTTTTCGTGAATTTCGTGATATATTTGCTTGGTCATATGAGGAAATGCTAGGTATTGATTCTAGTATAGTTGAACATGAGATTAAAATGTATCCTAATGTCAAGCTGGTACGACAACGCCTCCGTCCTGTTCCTCTAAAAAAGGTTGCTGCCATAAAAGCAGAAGTTGAAAAACTTTTGCATGCTGGTTTCATATACCCCATTCGTCTTACCGATTGAGTTTCCAATATTGTTCTTGTCATGAGGAAACAAGGAATAATACGAGTGTGTGTTGATTATATGGATGCTAATCATGCTTGTCCAAAAGAAAACTATCCCACTCCCTTTATTGACCAGATAATTGATGAATGTGTCGGATGTGAAATATTTTCATTTATGGATGGCTTTTCCGGCTATAATGAGATCAATATCCAGCTAGAAGACCAATCTAAAACTACCTTTATTTGTCCCTAGGGAACATTCGCATATAGGAAACTCCATTTTGGTTTGAAGAATGCTGGGGCAACTTTTCAGAGGGAAATGAATTATGCCTTCCACGACATCAAACACATTGTTCAACCCTATCTAGATGAATTACCTTCTCATTCACGGAAACGGGTTGATCACTCGCAACATTTGAGAGCCATCTTTTTACGGTGCCGACACTACAAAATTCGACTCAATCCACATAAATGTGTGTTTTGTGTTGGTTGTGGTCATTTGCTTGGTTTCGTAGTGTTCAAAGAAGGAACTCGACTCGACCCCTTGAAGGTTAAGGCAATTCTTGATCTACCTCCACCTTCCAATTTAATTCAGTTACAGAGACTCCAAGGGAAGACTAACTTTCTAAGTAGATTCATTCCCAACTATGCCGAAATGGCTAAAGGATTCACTCATCTTTTGAAAAAGGGAATTCCTTTCCATTGGGACCAGGTTGTGTAAGCTTCCTTTGATGCTCTCAAATATACCCTGATCCAAGCGTCATTAATGTATTCCCCTAATTATCAGAACGACTATTTCTTGTATCTTGCCGCTGTAGATACAACCATTGCTACGATTTTAGTCCAAGAAGAAGATGGGATTGAACATTCGATCTATTATTTGATTCGTAATATTAATGATACATAAGTTAAGTATTCCTACGTTGAGGAGCTAGCTTTGGTTTCCATTCAAGCTGTACAGAGATTTCACCATTATATCCTGCTCCGAAATACCACTGTCATTTCAGATTGCAACCCTATGACATACATCTTGTCACATTAATTACTTGGGGGCAAATATTCAAAATGGATCATCATTTTGTAGGAATTCATCAAATCCAAGTCAAAGAAATCTCTAGTTTTTTCCGAGCTTCTTTGCGACCTTCCCACTACTGTCATCGACTCAACAATGGAACCATCAATTCCGGATGAGTCTCCATTTCTAATCTTGTCATCTGACCCTTGGTATGGAGATATACTGATCTATCTACAAACCCAAAATTTCTAGTCCAATACCTCTCGCTTGCAATAGGGGTGTATTCGATATCAAGCCAAAGATTATCTGATCATTGGTGACACCCCTTACTGTCGCGGTATCAATATGATTTTTTGTAGGTACCTCACACATGAGGAATCTGAGAAAGTTCTAAATGATTGCCATTCTGTTGCTTGTGGTGGACATTTATCTGGTTATGCTACTGTACAGAAAATTCTTCGTGTTGGTTACTTCTGGCCTACCATATTTAACGATTGCATTAATGCTGTCAGAAGTTGTCATGGATGCCAGATTTTTGACCGTAAAACTCGATTACCACCTACACCATTGCATCCTATCATTGCTGTTGGACCATTTGAAAAATGGGGCATTGATTTTATGACATGTAACCATCACTCAGCCGGGGGGCTTGGTTATATTATTGTTGTTGTTGACTATTTTATGAAATGGGCCGAGGCGATGCCTACAATAAAGAACAGTGGTGAGATAGCTGCACTTTTTTTTTTTCAACCATGTGGTTGCACGGTTTGGTGTACCACAAGCTGTAGTTATAGATCATGGTTCACATCTTTGTAATAACAGGATGACTGAATTAACTACCAAGTTAGGACTCTCACATGATAGTTCTATTCCTTATTATCCACAGGCTAATGGACAAGTTGAAGCCATTGACAAAGTCCTTAAGCAAATGCTTCAATGAATGATAGGAGTTCACAAACGAAACTAGAACTTGATCTTGTACTCAGGTTTGTGGGCTTACCGAACCTTGGTAAGAAACATAACTGGATTCACACCTTTCCAATTGGTGTATGGTCTTGAGGCAATCTTGCCAATATAATGTGAAATTTCATCACTAAAGCTCGCAATTGACTTGTTACCTGACACTTCTGATGAGGAAGCATGTTTATTAGAACTCATCCATCTAGATGAAACACGTCATGAAGCTAAATTGGCCAATGAAGCACATAAGAAACGAATTAAGGCGCAATATGACTGTAATGTCAAGCCTCACATATTCTTAGAAGGAGACCTGGTCTTGCTTTATGATCAGGAAGTCGATAAATTAGGAACATGAAAATTTGAACCACTATGGATGGGCCCCTACATTGTCAAACATGTTTTGGGAAAAGGCGCTTATGACTTGGTTGATTATGATGGAATTCCATTGTTGCAGCCCCGAAACGAGATGTATCTTAAATGTTGCTATGCTTGATTGTGCGTAGTAAAAACACTGTATATATGCTTTGATTGCATGTGTGTGTCACAGTGTGACTTTTAGAGTTTTTATGTGGTTAGTAATCCGCTTTGCATTTGTTGCAGATGTCAGAATCTTTGGAACCATTTGTTGGTTATGTTGATGGTGCTAGTCGTAGTACGCATAACCTATCGTCTGCAGCATAGGCCATATTTTCTCCAAGGGGAAAGTTAGTGAGTTTTCAGAGGATTTGTATCGGCCTTTCTATGAACAATATCACTTAGTATAACACATTGATCGAACTCCTATCTAATTGCATTTCACTTGGCATTCACTGAATCATCATTAGGCTAGACTCACAACTTGTTGTACTACAATTTACGAATGTCTATACCGTTCGAAATCCAACTATTCATTGTATATTCCTTAGAGTTCATCTCTTGGAAAGACATTTTGATTACATTCAATATCAACACGTTTCTAGAAACTTTAACACATTGACTGATTCTTTAGCGAACTACGTGTTAAACAGACATTTACGACATATGTAAAGAGTAAATTTTTAATTCACATCAACAATTGAATAGGATTACACATAACCATACAAAAACATTGAAAGTAAAATAGATGTTTAAAGTTTTTACAAAAATTTGTGTCCAAGACATTTTGGTCATCTAACCTCAAAACCTCAAAATGCATACAGTAAATCATCCTAATTAGATCTAATGATGCTCACGATAATAGGTCACTTCCTGAGCTATCATGCACAATAGCCTTATCCAACGACTAGTTACACCAATAGTATGGAGATGTAGTCTCATCGCTAACTCCTCGATCCGAACATCCGGTATACCGAGCGTTAACCCCTCTAGATGATGCTGCAACTCTTCCAATGTCTCGATCAAATCTAAATCCTGGATAACTACTCTTCTCACATTTCTCCCCGCTAGTTCACTCGCTCCCTGTTGATGACCCATTGGTCAAACAATGCCAACATCTGTATACATGAGAACATTTTTAATTTAGTCTTGAAAACATCAAAAAACACAAAAACATGTAAAAACTCAAAAAATAAAAAATACATGGTCAAAACAATTTACCTATAGCACCCCATTGAGCACCCATTGGTAATCTCAAATCTGGATCTCTACGGAAATCCATCCCTGCATATGGATTCTCCTCTATGACAATATGTTGTTGACGGAGCGAACTGGAGAATGCGGTAGAAAATGAGATTGGTGACTGACCAGCATGTCTAGCCATCAACTCTAGCCATCTCTGCATCCGTGGATCTCTAGGACCAGCTAAACTCAGTGTCACATGCTAAGGTTGCATCGATGGAATTCTCTTCAAAGTAAAAGCATTCAAGATTGATCCATAGCTGAAACTTTTCGTCTTACTACTTTTTACTTTAGTCAGCTGCTCTTTCATCAAACAGAGTACTACCTCACACCAATTGAACATAGTTGGCTCGAGACACTCAAGCGCATACTGCATGTATGATCTATTCGCACCATGAAGTGTCACACTAGCCACCAACTTTGAGATAGTAAAGAGGATTGTTTGCAAGGGCATATCACGAACATCCTTGATGTTTATCTTTCCATCTTTGCTAGGCTGTGTACCTGGCAGGCAAAATTGTCGAATGTAGTGCCTCACTGATTCATCCCCACGGGAAGAACCTACAAGAGAAATGGGGGCACCACGTCTCGACAATCCCGTGAGAAAGTAAATATCGATGAGAAAGTAAATATCATCGATCAATATAGGGAGCACTTTGTCCCCTATGTGAAAAACCTGTTCCGCAGGATTCCATGAATGAACTAAGAACTGCAATAGTTCTAACTGTTTCCTCATCCTGGATAACTTGAAATATTTGAGAAGCCCACAATCTCTGAGGGCCGCAACAGTACTAGGATCATTTAGGGCAACCATATCCTGTTCTTCATGTTCTCTTTCATGCCATGTGATAGCCATTCTAATCCGATCAAAGTCTGAAATCACACCATATGCTTAGTTAGGATCAATTTCATGCAAAAAATTGAAGAGATTTTGGATAGAAATGATGAATCAAATTTCTAAATTGCGCCCAACGCACCCCTGATCTTTAGACAGTGCAATGAAGAGCAGATCCCTTCTGTTTGACTGCTCTGCAGTGCAATTTTTAATGCATAAGCATGCATTGATCCTAGGGCATGATATATTTACCCTAGGGACCCCAAAACCCTAATTTTTTTTCCTGAAATTTAAAATGAATGACCTTAAATGAAAGAGAAGAGGTAGATCTCCTACCTGCTCCTAACGGCACGAAGAATGATCCATAGAATATCCCGCAATCAGCTATTGAATTTTGAGGTAAAAAACTGGTTCAGAGCACAAAACTGAATGGTAAATGTCAGATGGTAAAATGACTTGGTAAATTCTTGTTTTATGGTTATTTCATGTTCATTAAATGAATAAACTATAGTTTTTACCTATTTTTACCAATGAAATAGGTATGTTTAATCCGTTTGGTGGTTTTTTGAGCAGGTTTACAGCTGACATAATGAATTTGATGTGCATGATCGTAAAATGTACTTTTGACCATATAGCATACTTTTATCTCTTTTTCGAGCTTTGTTAAACATCGAAAAAGGAACCCCCTTAGAGTCCTCTTTTAGCTCTTTTCAGACTCTCAAAATATGAAAATATTGCCTGGCGCTTGTCCTTTTCAGCTTGTAAACGGATTGGAAACCACATCTACTCAATATAAGTTTAACCCTTTTCCGGACTAAGATAGATTACTTACGAAAAAGGAATACGTTGATTGAACATGGTCAATAGGTTCTCTCTTGTATTATTTTACGATTTTTCGGACTTGATAGATAAATTTATGAAAAAGAACTTATGGAGTTTTCTTTTTGTCCCTTTTCAAACTCTCTAAACATGAAAAGGACCAAGTTCTCATTGTCGTTAAACTTGTTAAAGCTTCAAATATCGACAAACTTGTCCATCATGACAAGACCGATTTTCACCTTCGCTAAACTCGTTAAAACATCACATAGCGATGGATTCACTCGAAGGGAAGAATTACAAATCAAGCATATGTTATCCTCCTCAATATTGTTAAAAAATAAAGAGGCACTGGTCAAAAATGAGTGGGGAAAATGGGAAAAGGGATAAATCACTTTATGGTAGCAAGTCGCTCTTGAACATGACACTTTTACTTCATCTTTGTGACTATTTGGGTTGGGTTATCTGCTTGATGGTTATCATACCTATGGTCTATCACACCATCCATCACTTTGGTTTTGGGTCAATGCTGTGAATTCATTTAGTGTCACCGACATTTTCAAGAGAAGTCACTCAGTAAACTTCATCCTTTGTGATACTCATAAACCTTCATTTTCATGACCGCCATTCCAAACATTGTGTCATCAGTCACATTCTGTCTTCAAAATCATTACACTCATTTCGTGTTGTTGATGGAGGATACATCAAGGCCCTCCTGTGATGAGTTGATTCTTGTTGACATTGACACATTATCCAGGAAGTTGACTTAGAAACACCCTTCTAGTACCTTGAGGCTTGCATACATCAATGGAAAGTTTCTCGCTTCCGGCGACAGGTTGACATCACAGGCCTTCGACCAAAAGACTTTGTATGGTGTTCGACATCAAAACATATATTCAAACCATGCATAATGTACTGTAGTACCTTGAGAATCATTATCATTATTGGTGATTTCTCTCGTGTCTGTTAAGAACTTACATCATTGGCTGGTAATTAGATGGTGTATTCCCATGTTCGACTTTAGATCACATTTTCACATGGTTAGACTTGTTCTTAAGCAAACGATTGGATGAGACAGAGGACCCCGGATCTAGTTTCATCCATCCAGGTTGTGATTTCAGGAGAGTACTAAATCATCTGTACGATGGCTTTACACAGATGGTCATCTTATCATGGGTCTATATCTGTAGATGACTATCTGATTTATGTACATGCAATGAAAAGTTTATATGCTGAGCATGGGTGTGCCTTCCCTTAGCAATTCATGAAAAATTCAAAGATGTCATGATATTATGTATTGTAATTGATGCAGGTTACCGTCTGCTTCAGATCCTCCTCATCACATCATAAAGCATATCACTCAACATTATCATTTTTGACTTCATGCTTTAGGGGGTAGCTATTACAGGTCTATTTGGTCACATCACTCCCGACGATCAGATCAGTGTAAACAGGGTCTATCAAACCCTATTTTAGTTGCTACATGCCCTATACATGCCACCTCATTGAGTGCTTTCATCCATGAGAGTTTCCTGACTTCAAACCCCGCTGAAGTGATTTCTTGGGTCACCAACACACCCCTGGTCAGGGGTAAGTGCTTTGTAGAGCAGGTAGCCCCATTCAAGGCTGTGTTGCAGAGCACCTAAGCCCACTCAAGCTCGCGCTGGGCGAGAATCCTCGAAATGTTCATTAGATCCTAAGTATATTCCTCCTTTCCAGAGCCTTCTAGAAGGACGTTGTTATCACTCTGATAATTCTTTTGAAGTAATAAGAAAGAAAAGCCAAAGGTAACCACGAACCGCTTTTGGAGATCAGGACCTAGCCTTCCTGATTGTCAGAGAGGGCTCTCTATTTAAAATTTAACTTTGTTTTAGTTAATATGTTTTAGGCTAGCTATGATTGTTCAAGGGGTTTTTGATTTGTATTTGAGATTGGGTGGTGGGATCTTCTTTGACAGATGGATATATTGATGTCTTTTAGACCATTGAGCTATGGAGTCAACTAATAAGGAAGAAAAAATGGATTAACTCACTAAAGGGGATGTTCCAAGGGCAAGATAGTGGAGTGTATTTCAGATATTTGAGACGAAGGGGTGAAAAGGTTTCACTCGGGGTGAGAGAGCAGTTAAGGGTTCTCAGACCGGGATAATGAACGAGGAATGAATGGGTAATCAAAGATCAAAGGGAAATTAAGAATCCTTTAACTTGGATTATGATTTGTTCAATCTAAACCAAAGAGCAATTAAGAATTATTTAATTTAAATATCAGAAGAAAACATTGAAATGCATAACTGTTAAGACATAGTGTGATTAAACAAGTTTTGAAATATTATTCCAGTATAATATTTAGATTGAGAAACACATATATGATTATGAATAACTTTGAGAAAAATGACAGTAACACATGAAAATACTTGTCTGAAATTCACTCAACACATGAATCCTTGGAAAAGTCTGATCTTTATTTATCAATCTAGCTTGCTGGCTCATCAACTGATACAATAACCTTCTGGGTCTTCTTGATAAATAAGTCTATAGAAATGTCTAATAGAATCCACCTACATAATTTGAATTGTGAAGTATTTATGCAAAATTTTATTACAAAATATCTCAAAATGATTTGAGATTTATTCTAGGAAAGAAAAATATCTTCTTGCAGGAATATAGAGACAACTATTGAACTATTTCATGCCGTCCCCTTTATATTAGTTGTGCTGGCTGTTATGCTTTGATTTTTATCCCTTTATGCTACTTTGTTGTTTGATCTTTCACTCTGGATGCTTCATTTACTTTAGCCCTTCATCTGATACACTTTGACCCTGCTGATCTGTCTTCATCCTTTTACCATGATGTTTTACTTTTACTGTACATTAACCTTTTTACTGCATATTTATACAGTAAATCAGTTAATTTCTCCCATGCTTCAGCATTAGGTAATTGAATTTTAACATCTTTCTGTATATTTCATCTGCCTCGGTGTATTTGGAAAAAGTAGGCTTATTGATAAACAAGTGTTTTATCTCATGCTGGACGTAAAACAAGTTTTCAAATGTTTGGTAGAGTACTTTTCCTGTTGGTAATGCCTTTATTGATGATGTATTTACTTGATCCTTTGCTACCTCTTTGATTTTCTTGTTGTAATGATCCTGTGTCATGAGCTTGTCATTTATCACTAAGGGATTGGGTAATCACTTTTCTCTTAAAATTTGGAACTTAGCCATAAATATGTCGATGGCTATCTGCATATTCTGACACTTGTCCTCCAAGTTTTGCATCAAGTTCCTCTTGGAGAGGACCTTTCTGACCTCCAAAATTGTCTCTGTTCTGTCCTCTATTTCCAATTCCTAAAGTTCATACTTATTCTTGTTGTTAAGGAATTGGATAATTCTGGTAGCCTCTTTTGGCATTTGTCCTAATTCTTCTCTTACTTTCTGGATGACCTCTGAATCCAGCTTTATCAAATCTATTTGCTCAAAAATTACTTGAATAGATGGACAAATATCATTGATAGAGTCAATGATATTGGCCCATAGTTGTTCCTTAGCCTGCCCAAGGGGTTATTTCAGTGTCAAGTCCTTTTCCAAGGCTTTCAATCTTTCACTCAACCAGGTAGCCTTTTTCACTTCTTCTTTGTTCATGATTTTGGCAAGCTTGTAATTAGTTTCCAAGATTGTCACTTTCTTTTTGAGCTTATTCATCTCTATTGTCTGTATGGACATTTCTTCCATAGCTTTAAACAACTTTGCTGCTTCATCACCTGACGTACTTACTACTAATGTAGATTCTGGAGAAATCGGTTGTGCTATGGCCATTGGAGCTGTGGGAGCCAATGAGGTTGCCAATGTGGAAGGAACAACCGTGGTGACTGCTGGGATGACATTCACTGAGGTATTTCCAAGATCAGTTTGCTTTAATTGGATTAAGCTGTCCAATTCCTTTTCTGTCTCCCTCAACTGAACATTTAGTTTGAGGACTAAGTCCATCAACTCTTCATGCCTTGTTTGGTTTTCCAAGACTTCCTGTGTCTGAGGGTGCTGTAGTTGAGGTATTTTCAACTGCTTCTTGAGCACTGTAATGTCAACATTCTTCTTTTTGATTAGTTGTTCAGTAGCATTGATGTCTTTGGGATCATGTCCCAATTCAATTATCAAGTATTCTAAAGACTTGATTTTGGTGTCTTTGGCCTGTGAGGAGGCCTTTTCCAACTCATACTGGGCTGAAATGTCATTCAATGAATTCTGCAACTAATGGGCAGCTATGGATTTTCCTGTAAGGGTGGAGTAAATCATTTCTCCTGCCTGCTTGTGAAATTTAATTTGGTCAATGGGATGAATATCCCTTGCCAATACTTCAAAGTCTATCTTCTTGAAATCTGCTGATGTTCTTGGTTGTTGTATAGTTGGCTTTATGAAGGACATTTGCATCTTTCCTTCCTTGATGTCAAAAGATGACATCAACGTAGTTTGATTGGTGGGTGTAAGTTTGAGATACTGTGCATAGGATTGTGCCTTCAATTTCTCATTTCTCATTTTGATTTCCTTGAACTTGTCCTTAATATCCCTATCTCTATCCGCATGGTTATTGAATGAGGAGACTTCTACACTGAGCCGCCTTTCTAAAATTTGAGTCTGTGATGTAGATGACTCCTGCATTTCTCTAGATGGAACTGTGCCCTTGCTCATGTCTAACTCAGTATTAGTTATTTCTACTGAGCCTTCTGTGTCTTCCTGTTCTAAAATAGGATTGAACCTTGGCCTTTTGCTCTCACTGGTTTCATATCGTACATTGGAAGTGTCCATACCTGAACTGGAGGCTCCCTCTCTGTTCCTTTTGGGATTCTTTTCCTCATTCCAAGGAGTCTGCAAAATAGTAGGGGTACTCATGGTTCCTTCTTGCTTTGGTACCTGCAGGAATGAGCTTTCATCAAGCTGTCTCTCTAAATCAAACAAGGTATTTTCAACATCTACCTTTGTACTATCCCTGTCTATGAGAGTGTTTTCCAACCACTCTGATTGGTTGACATATCTTTCTATTTCTAGTCTAGGGTGATGAATATAAGGTCCCAATTTGGCCTTTTGTCTTAGTTTGGGCATAAACCCTTGAGGCTCATACCTCCACATGAAACTGTTCTGAAACTTAATTTGTTACAGAATTTGATCTGCTTCCTCTCCCGCTTCTCTAGAATTGCAAATGAAAGGGCCTAACTGATTTTTGACCTTGAGCTGAGTTCTTTTCTTAGCTGAGACAAAGTTGACATTATCAAAGTTCATTATCTGCCTATAATAATCTAGAGCAAATAACCTCATGGGGAGGTATTTGGGCAGTTTGTATGGGGCAAGCTGGCAACCATAGATTCTTATTTTAGTGTGATTTTGGTAAAGGTACCAATCTCCCACCTTACTTTTCTTGGACAATTGGACACTCTTTTGATTTCTTGACTTATTCTGGGTGGAGGGCTTCCTGTCAGCATAGTCATGACTGGATGGACAAAAGAGTCAATGAAGTTTGTGTAGGTTTATGGTGATGAATACCTGTGGAATAGTGGTGTCCAAAATATAACATACCTTTGCTGGCCTTTAGTATCCAACTTCTAGATGGTGAAGGGAAATCTGTCTGACTGATAATACAAAAACATGTGGTAAAGTACAAATGAGTACTTGAATACTCTTTCGTTGTGCATTCTGGTAGATTGTTCATGCATCCTTTCAGCTATGAACTAGGCATGATTGTACAGAGTAGTAGGAGGCTTTCCTGGGGTGAAAATGGACATGAAGGCTAGGATGAGGTCATCAACCAATTCATCTATGGTATATCCCAGAATACATGACATCATTGTAGGTTTTAACCCCGTACAAAAATTACCTGCATACGAATTCTAAATCACAGGAAAAATAAAATGCGAGAGCATAACACATAAAACACATATACACAGAGATTTCCCACTGGATCTCAAAACCGAGACTACCAGCTTGATTTTTCATTATGTTCCTTTCAATGTTACAATACATACATATACATGCCGAAGCATCCAATACCATGGACCGAAAACCATCGCGTCCAAAAAACATGTGCGAAAATCATGCACAAAACCATAGGTGGGTCTGCCCATCCTAACATAGGGTCCAAAACCAAAATTTTGCGGGGCACTGCCCCGGACCCCATAAAGTGGGGTTACGGGTACCCCTCAAACCCCCTGTTAACTATGTGGAAAGAATATAACACAACCCAACAATCATAGCTACAATTTGCTTGCCCGTTTCAGAGAAAATGGTAGAAACATATGGAGGGGCATCCTTAGGAATGTGCTGCTCTTCTACAACGAAAGTTTGGAATATTTGGGCCAATCTAGATGGACTCAATTTGGTGTACTGCTCTAACAATTCCCCAATGGAGAGTGGGGTTAAGTTTGGACCTGGTTGGACTTGCAACATTTCATTGATTGATTCAGTTGTGATAGTAAACAAGACTTTTTGGTCAGGGGAAATTATAGCTCTCTAGTTGGGAATGTAACAGGCATGGCACATATGGACAATCTCAGGAAAGATATGTGCTTGTGGAAACTGGTATTTGGACAAATTGGGGTCCCAAAGGCCAATGTCCTCAATATGGCTTAGATATCTGTCCTTACTCAAACAATGAATTTTGAGTAGGAGTGTATAAGCACTTGTGTCTTTGATTTGAAAATCCTTGTCCGCCAGGGGAAGGTGGTCAAGGTCCAAATGGGGGGTTGTGACAAGTCTGACATCCATGGCGACAGGGGCAACCATAATTAAGTTCTTGTGGATTTGAATTTGGTAATACAGGTTTATATCAGAGGTTTTGAAGGAAACTTGGAAGCTTTCAGAAGGGCTTGGGCACACACTTTAATTTTAAAGTAATTTCAATTAATTTTACTTAATTAAAGCACTTTAAAGACTGAACGTTTTGAAATTGGAAGGGTGTATGGTAATTTCTCTTCAAATACCTGGAATTCAGGTGAATTAGCTTCAAATTGGTGTTCTTGACAACTGCAGAAGGTTGAATGGGCTATGGTACGGACTAAGAGCTTGATTGGGGTCTCTGCAACTTCTTCTGGAGTGAAATTGAGGCCAGTTGGTGATTTGAGTGTTTGAAGGTATCACAATGGTTTGCAGAGGTTTAAAGAAAATGAGTGAAAAAGGTGAAATAGGGCTTCTCGGCCTTTTTATTAAACAACGGTCACTTTTTGGTGGGTAAATTACAAATGAACAGTGGGTGGTTTTTTCAGGTTGGGCGGGGAGGTGGTTTCCCAAGCCATCGCACCGCTTTTATGAAGGAGGCGGTATTTTGGAGGGGTCACTCGATCTATCTTATCGCTTGACATGTAGAAGATGGGGGACCAAGTAAAACCACTTTATGGGGTGGGTAAAGGTCGAACATCGGATGAACATGATATCGCTGTGAACCGTTGGATGTGGGCGCTGATGATCAGACGACAGTCGAGTGATGGATGTGCATGGATGAAATGGGCAGAGGTTTTGGGGGGGCCCATGGCTTTAATCCATGGTGGTTTGGGATTATTTACAAATTAAACATGAGATTAGTTGATTGGACGGGGTTAAGAGGGTTTTGTCGGGGGTATGGGATAAAAGTATAGTTTATAGCTAAACTAAGGGTTGGGGTATTAAGTATAGGATTTACTTATATATGGGAAAAGGTATATCAAGAGCTATATCACTATGTTAAAAACTAATATGAAATGAAATGAGTGGAGTGAACATACCCCTAAGCATAATGTAATATTTGTGCATTTTATTCACATACACTTTATATTTAGGATAAAATCTTTTTGTGGGTATTTTGAATGAAATGGAATTTTAACTTGGGGTTACTTACTTTTCATAGGAAAATGGAGTTTAACCTTAGGAAAAGGGGTTTTATTAGGGTAATGAAGGGAAATGAATTTTATGAAGGGAATTCTAACACTTGATGTCCATAAGTCATTAAGCTGAGGGTGCAGTCCCACAAAAAGTTAGAGAAATGATCTGAGCCTTTATGACTTGAAGGATTTTTAGTACTAGAACTTACTTGTAGATGGGGAAATTAGTAAGTATAGGGATGAAATGAATGAGGAGAAGTTAATTAAATCAACTTGTAAACCATTTTTTTTGCTTTCTTAATTGCTCATGCACATTGAAAGATATGATTAAGCATGATAAATGTGCTTTTGTCCAATCAACTTTATACTTCAACAACCTTTCTTCTACTTACCCATTACTTACCCTAACATTTTTTCTTCATTTATTTGGGTGCATATAGGTGAGCAGACCCTTATCATTCATTTTTCTTTTGAAAAGTAAACTATTTACTTAAACTGATGAGCTCCTTTTATTTTCTCTACCTATCTAATGATCTGCCAAGATTAAGCTGTTTGGTCAGATTTTATTCTCTAACTATAAACATAAAATTAAAAGCATGAAATAGTCAAGATTAGGCAATTTGACTACCATGGGTTGTGGTATTTATGACAAGCTGTACACAACCATTATTAAGACAGTAAAGCAATAAAATAGTAGTGGCATTTAGACTTGCACACTTTCATGATCTGTTTTTGTGTTTGGGTTCATATATTTTTATTTTTTGATCTTTTCTTATTCTTTTTGTTGTTTGATATTTCTTTTAGGACATAACCTCTTTACTTTTTTAGTTTTTAATATGGAAAACATTTGCAGAAAGCAAAGGTATGTACAATATTACAAGGCTTAACCTCAACCAATTCAAAATTATGAATCCTATCACTATAAAACTCTAACAGAACCCAACTCCTATCCTATCAAGATGAGCTCGACTTAGGATAGCCTTGGATAATCTAATCCTCTATCCTCTCATCCATTTGAACATGGAAACTAATCATCTAATTATGTAAAACCATTCAATGCCATATTAATGACAAAACCACTTGCATTCATCTATAAATTGGCCTCCCATCATAGAGCCAAAGAGCTTGGATATTATAGAGAAATATTGTTGCTTTAGAGACTTGAAATCATTGTCAAAGTAATGTTATGCTACTAGATTGATGTTGCTATTGGTGTGATGAGGGCTTGGACTAAGCTGGATGAGTGACATGAGATCGAACCACATTGGGTGTAACTTCTCGTTCTATCATTCAATAAAGTTGTTTGTTCCTTTTCCAATACTTTTGTCTATATCTATGATGAATGTATGTTCAAATGTTTTCGATTCCATTTGTTTACAATAAATAGATCATATGCTTTGATTTTTTTCATCCTCTGTTTATGTTGGTAGGTACCAATTGAGCGAATTTAGTTTGAGCGGGAGTGACAGGAGCAACTAAAAGGAGATCAAAGGAAGCGAAGGATCACAAGTAGGTTCTTTTATCTTATCTGTTTATTGTAGGAAAAAGTCTAAAACATCTTTACTTTAGTTGTTCTAAGTGTAACTACCCACTTAGGGAAGACATACTTATCCGTAGGTATAAATTCCATATAACAATGATCCTTACCACAAGTCCAACATTGCAAAGGCTTCCTACCATCACCCTTATTCTGCTCCTTAGACTGAAATCCATGTCTTATGACTACATTGAATTTCTTGTAGGGTGCCACATTCTCCTTGTTATTGGTGTCCTAAGGTTTTCTTGTCTTCTTAGTTCACTTTCCTTTATTCTTCTCATTAGCTTTCCAATCCCTCTTAAACTATGACATGCATTGATTACTCATAACAATACTTCAACTTTCTGATGGATTCCTCCAACGATCTAGGCTCATCAAACTCAATCCCGTCTTTGAATGATATCGACAACCCATTGATGAATATCTGAATATTTGCTTCTCCTCCTTAAGATAAGGCACATTTCTCAATAACTCCAATAACTTGCTAGTATACTCATCATTAATTATAGATCCCGTCTTTAACTCATAGAACTTCTTTGTCCTATCATCATAGTATTTTTCAGATATATACTTCTTCCTAAAAAGACCCTTGAACTGACTCCAAGTCAAATCCTCTTCTCGAATGCCTCTAACATTCTTTACATGTTCCAACCAAATTTCTACTTTTCCTTTAAGATTTAAAGTAGCTATCCTGGATTTCATATTTTTTGAATAATCATGGCATATGAAGAACTCATTCATCCTAGTTAACCAAGCTTTTGCATCTTGTGACTTCTTCATTTCTCCATGAAATGTAGGAGGCTTTGCTTTCTTGAACTCCTCGGGCAAGTAATGCTTCTCACTCTTATATGAATGGTGATGGTGATGACAATGTTGTCTCTCTGAACTAGAACTAGAATAGAACCCACAATTATTACCCCTCCTGTCACATGTATCCAATAACCTACCATCTTTGACTATGTCATCCTTGTCAAACCTGTATCCTGATTGAGACCTACTGCCATATGCCGCATTAGTCTTTTCCTCCTGTCCGTGGCTGATCCTAAGTGGTTCCTGTCTCTGCAAATATGATAGAATCTGAAGGATGGTTGCATTAACTTCCGCTTGCTTTTACTTTGCCCTGACAAGTCTTTCTTATAACTGAATGATCCTGTCATTATATGCCTTACAACTTCTGATATTTACTTTCAAACTTCTCAATGTATTTTCTATGTGAGGGGAGTACTTGTTATCTCAAAATCAAGCACTGGAAGGCTGCAAGCCAGGTTAATTTCAAGTAACTATTTCAAACCAGACTTTTGACTAAGGATTAGCCTCCCTAGCCTGAGAGGGCTCTCTCAAAAAAAGTTATTGATTTTGACTGTTGATAAGAGGGCTAACTCTAGTAAAGTAAATTTAATAAACATGTTGGCTGGACAGACATTAAAAAGACTTCCATT
>APFE030428113.1:23473-36284 GCA_000404065.3 Pinus taeda
AACTTGTATATGCTTGAAAATTGAAGAGTGTAAGCCCAAAAGATATATTTTTGTAAAAGAAATAGCAGATCATCTGTGTAATCCTCTTATAGCACCAATGTCCATGAACCACAAGCAAGCGCTCCAAAAATCAAAATTGTGCAGTAGAGAAATCCCTTGAAGATATTCCCTTTTTAACATTTCCACTTGCAGTTCAAAACTAGTGACTGAGATTGGATTATTTTAGCTTCAGCTGCTACGAAACTGCTGTTCTTCCTGAAAAATAGGTCTTGGGACAGAGCTCATAACTTCTTGCAGAAAACGTATTTGAAAAAACTGAAGGAGGCTTTTGTAAAACAATCCATGCTGAACAAAAACCTCCTTTGGTTTTTTGAAACACTACTCCAGCTGCCCAGAATCGATCCTTGAAGAAGATGTGTAAAACAGGAAATTAAAAACTGCACCTACAACAGTTTCGTAGCGCAACTTTTAGTCACTCGTTTCTCCCAGCTCATAATCAATTTGAAGAAAATGAAAGAGGTTTTTCTAGTTCAGTATGTTAGGGATAAAAAACTCTTTCAATTTTCGAAAATATTCTTTCAGCTGGGCTAAATACCTCCTGGAAGTTGACTACTTAAAACAGAGAAATATGTCTGTAACAAACATCACCTACAGCAGTTTCGTAGTGCGCTACGAAACTGCTGTGTAATTTCAAAAACACAGCTTACATGCCAAATTCGACTGTCTTGAGCTTTTTTGTCTTGAAATGTCCTTCTCATCTGCCTTTATGTTCCCAATGGCTCTGAATGCAATTTCATCTAGCCACTCAATGCGTGGAATTTGCCCACATTCATACTTGTTGACTAGCTTCTCCAAGCGCTCAATTTCTCCTCGCCATTCCTTTGTACCACAAAGTCTCTTTGTTTGTGGTTACATCAATGAAGCTTTGTATTAGAAGGGAGGCCACAAACATGACAGACAATTTTGTAAAAGCCAAAATAGCAGTGAGGCTAGATAGTTTCCAGAAGGACCATAATATAGCGAATACAAGAGAGCATTGCCTTGACTGCAACTTCGATTGGAGCAGAGCAGAATGTTTTCAGCTCTATCCTGAGGTCTAAGCATAGGTATATCCTGAACACTAATGGCACACCTCTGCCCAGTGGCCAACAGATAATTCAACTAGGAAAAAGTCAACCTGTTTATAAATCCTGAACTAGCATAACTTGTGAGGGTTCCAAAGTTCTGTTTTTGGGGGAAAAGTATTTTATCAGTTAACAGATTTTCAGGAATTAGATCAGAATTTCCTACCACTTCTCCCAGAGTTGTGCGCAACTGTCTCACCAAGGTGTGCTTGTTTTAAAATGATTACAGGCGCTACGAAATCACCAGAAACATGCTGTGCTGTGAAACTGCTGAAAAGGATTTATGTGCCTTTGGCAAACAATTGAACTGATGTGAACAATTTAGCACTTTTTCTTGAGTGATAACAATACTCATCACCATTTTGTTCATCAATCTATAGGTAGAATCACATGAGCTGTAGTCCACCATTTTTCTTGTCATCTTGATCTTCTACTTCCTGCAAGCATACCATGTAAGATAAACCAATATAAACATGATCAACATACCTCAGTAAAGTTCAGGGGAGGCTATCTTGTCTTCGAAATTAATCCAGATTAGCACAACATATGTATATATAATGAAATCAACATATCAATCATCTCAACATCAACATCATAAACCTTTACATGACGACACAACTGCAACAATGACCATCACAACGCATGCATAACAAACACATACACAATTGACATGCATGCATGACAAACACATTCCGCCCATCCAGCCCAAGTGCTTGAACTTGGGAGCTCTGATACAACCCTGTGGTATCAAATATCACCCAAAGAGAATGGAAACCTACTTTGGTACCACCCTGTAACCACCCCTCCCACGTTTACCCAATTTCACTGACCTATAAGGGTAGATAGGAGATGAAGAGTTACTATGACATGTCTCGACCTCTTAGCTTTAGTTAAAGAAGCGGGGCCGACAAAATGACCACAAAATGACAGCTTACCTCATCCCTCAAGGTAGAACGACACTCAACGACCAAAGAACCACCCCACCTGACCAAACCTTAAGTCGAGGCTCATTTTCACACACTTTAACCTCCAACAACATGCATGACAAGGTCTCCATGCGGTTATAGGCCTCCAACTGCATGCACACGCTTGTCTAGGTGCTGTTGTGACCCAAATTGTCTAGTTCAAAAAGTGTGGTCCCAAGTTCTAAGCCTCAATTCCAGGTCAACCTCCATATGACTGCCCAAAACTTCATGAAAATTCTCAAAATCATTTATGACATGACAATAAGGCTAAACATACAAACTTTAAGACATAACTTGACCTAGATTTGCCTAGAACATAATAGACATTTCGTCAAACACATGGAAAACAAGTAAGCTACAGGTCATGATTGCATATCTAATCATAAAAGTCTAAGATTCATTTGAGAATCACCGAGAAGGCCCTATGCCCTCTCCACATAGCTGCAACAACACTTATTAGTCCATGCATTCTTCAACTGGTCAATATCTAAACAATTCATGATAAGAACCATATAAGATACACATCATATGAAAAACATATAACTAGAAAATAACCAACATATAAACCATGGAAACCGAACCGTAATATCACTAACACATTGCCAACAAGATACATGAATCACAATGGAAGAATAACTCTTATTAACGTATGAAGATACCAACCAAGTCAGGGACTTCCACGTACCACCTGACCATTGATTGGGTTGAACCAAATCTCTCTTTCAACCAATCACCCCTGCACCATATTCCAAGCATGAATGTGGGATCTCATGGAATAAACCAAGACAAACCAAACTAGGGTTTTGAAAGGCCAAAGCACCTCAAACTTCAACCGGTGATTCCACCTCACGGTCAGACATCACTAACACTAACAACCCAAGTTGTCCAAGCCTGTAGGAACTAGTAACTCAACCCATAGTCTTTTAGGGCTCTAGAGCGTTTGTCCAACCTAGATTTAGGGACTAGTAGCTCAACCCACCAAGGGCTCCAGAGCGTTTGTCCCAACCTAGGCTCTAGGACTAGTAACTCAACCCGAGTTATTACAGGGCTTCCAAAGTATTTTTTCCAACCCATAGCCATAAGGAATTATGAGCACCAATAAGAAAAAAATCAAGTGGAAAAAACAAAAATACCATGGATATCTAGGAAATGGAAAGGAAAGGCTAAAACCACTGTCAATCCAGGCTGATCTCCATGCCAATGACAACACATAACCAAATAATCACATGCATATACAATGCATCCATAAATTAGGAAGGAAATCACACATGCAACCTGTTACCTGCAAAGAAACCTAGTTGTAGCTGTTGATCCACCTATTCCCTTGCCTTTCTGACTTTCCCTTTCCTTATTTCTCCAGTCCACGTAAAAACTAGAGTGCTCCAATCATTCTTTAAGAATTCTCCAAGATTTATCTAAGTGTGCAAGAGTACTAGAGAGTGAGAGAATAGAAGAGAGCTCCAAGTTAAAACTGACAAAAGTTAAAAATTGATCTTCATAAGCCTTTTTATCATTGAGGCCTTTATTTTCTTCATTTTTCCTTCAATTTCCCTCTCAAGCAAATATGTGACCTTTCATCTCTATTTTCTCTTATCTTGTTTTATTTCATAAATAACATGCCATTTATTGCCAATTTCCATGGTCATTAAATAATCACCAATGATATCGATCACTATGTTTTGCCCAACATTTAATTTGGAATATCTGTCCCATGACCTTGGTCTTATTTTTTATTTACACAGGAAATCAACCAGGCCCTGTTACACACTCTTGTGTTGGTGAAAACATAGCACAATGCGTGCAATTCAACATAATAGGCCTTGATGACGATGTGAACATACCCCCACTGTGTGCCTCTATAGGTGTGGATGGATGTCGTCCATAGGTATTAACTGAACTCCAAGTGTAATACTCTTCACATTTCGGGTGAAATACTGCAACTCATCATGCTCTCCTCGTTCCTCCTCCTCCTTGGACACTTCTTGAACCACTCGTGTAACTACTCGTTTACAATGGAGTGGTGACTAGCCTGGGGGACGAGTCAACTCTAGACATTTCACTGCTAGGTCATTTTGAGTCTTGGTCGCAAGGTGTGATGTCAATAATTTAGTGACATGGGTGATGGTGAGGATGATGGTTTTTAGGGTTAGGTTGACTATGTCTCTGATGGGAACTTTGTGGCCCACTCTTTGTGCCCTTGGCCTACAATTTGTGGCCACATAGGAATCTACACTATCTTCATTGTTGTTGCTCACCATGCTCAAAATTACATGGCAACCACACCTAAATTAGTTTAGAAGTATTTATATTCAACCTCCAGCCTTAGAACTTCCTGCTACACAATAAACTATTCATTATTTAGATTCCACGAATTCACTAATTTCCATGACAAACGAGCTTAGCTCAACATGATTGACCCTTTGAAAAAATTTAACAAGCCACAATATTTGAGAGACCTGAGAAATGGACGATGGGCCATGGCTCAAAAATAATTCTCCCAGTGCTCTCTTTCCCTCCAATCAACCATTTTGGTGACATAGGAAGTCAAAATAGTCAATTAAAGCCCTCGGCTGAGGAAGAACGCATAAAGAAAATGCACACAAACCTTAGAAATCCCTCGACAAATCCAAAGATCATTTTTTAAGGGCACAAATGTCAAATTTCTTGCTACGTGCCTGATATGAAGTTAAACAAGAACGCAACAAATTATAGATATAATCATAAATACAAAAATGAAACAGAAATAACACTTCATTTCTTTAATATCAAAATACTGAAATATGCTTACAGACATAATGGAAATGAACTAACTCGGGTGATGATAACTTATCTCTGAGAAGAGATGTGGCGGCTACATGCCTATGAACTCACTATGTTAAAATGAGGCTCAAGGGACTATTTATTATTGAACAACAAGGGAAAAACCTAAACAATCAAAACTCTAACCCTGGGAGATGTAACTCCAAGGGTTTGTGGGCCCCATTGGGGTTAGTTGGGCAGCTAACTTCCCAAGGTCGTAACTTGGTCACATTATCTCTGTTTGGTGTGTACAATACCTTGTTGGAAAGGTCTCTCCGAGTACTACAAGATTTGTGGTAGGCCCTTTCCTACAACCATAGGCCTCCTACGGACCTCCAAAAATCTCCCTTTAGGGGGTCAAAACTGCTTTTGAATTTCAGTACCCGAAAAATTGCTAAAAATAGTAAATGCTGAAATAAACAAGGAAACAGAAGAAACTGACTGGAGGTCTAGGTGGAATAGGAAGGTGGCCACCAATATCTACCCAGATCAATCCTCCCCCCTTAGGAAGCAATGGTCCCCACTACGTGTAGAGCCTCCATGAGGTGGGGAAATTTCTGTTGAACCTGGTCCCTGGTGAACCATTTGCCTTGGTGAAGGAGTTGGCTTGCTTTTACAACTCAATGTAGATGGATCCTCCCTTGGTGGGTGTTCTTGATCTATGTGTCCATGAGATGATTTGTTGTGGCCTGTTCCATTTAGTCTGGGTTGAGCTCTGTTGGTGTGAATTGTTCTACAATGTCGGATGTGTCCAAAAATTGTGGAAAGTATGGCTGAAGGAAGCCTACTTTGAACACTAGGTAAAAACCAAGGAATGATGGGATGATGAGCTCGAAGGCATTATCCCCTACAACCTTGGTGATGGTGTATGGCCCATATCAGAGCAGGCGAAGCTTGCGGGTGCGATCTAATGAGGCACTCCTTCTACAAATGTAGCCAAACTTTGTTGCCCACCTAGAACTTGTGCGACACTTGGTGATGATCATGGCGCTGCTTGTACTTAGCATTGGCTATGCCTAACATATCACGGACATATTGGTATATTTGTTGAATGTGCTCAATGATGCTGTTAGCCCTATCGGCTTCAGATTAGATGTGAGGCGAATATGCCAGAGTAGATACAAATGGTATGGCCACATCAATGGGACATAATGGCTGAAATACCAACCCTACCTGAAATGGGCTATGGCTCGTTGAGCTATGGAGAGCTCTGTTATAGTTGTGCTAGACATAGGGTAGGATTTCATCCCATGTGCGTGGATGATTCGAGTTGTACATGGGTAGAATGTTTACGATCATCTTATTGATGACCTCTATTTGGCTATCAGTTTGGTGGTGGAATGTCGTGGACTTAGTAAGTTTGGTATCCAACATCGACTAGGGACTTGATAAAAATGCACATAGGAATCTCTTGTCTTGATATGAGATAATGGACCGTGGGATTCGAAAGTGTACCCACATTCATTCAAAGAAGAGCTTAGCAGTGGCCTTTGCTGTTATACTCTTCTTGCAGGCCGGCAATATGGCCATCTTAGAGAATTTTTCGACGACCACGAAAACCCAATCATTGTTGTGCTTAGTAGAAGGAAGGCCCAACATGTAATCCATGGAGATAAATTAACAATTTTGACTAGGAGTAGGCATAGGAGTATATAGGACTTGCTTCTTGATGGTTGGTTTGTTAATGAAGCTGGTGGTGCAGGATCTAATGTACTTCCAAACATCCTGATGAATTTTCGGCCAATAAAAATACTTCTGCAGTACCACCACTATTTTCTCTACTCTGAAATGTCTAGCGACTCCACTGTAGTGTGCCTCCCAAATCATCTTGGCACACTCGCTTGAAGGAACAAAAATGTGTCCCCGATTATATAACAGGGAATCCCAAAGGTGAAAATTTGGAACTTGCTTCCCTTCCAGGAGTGTCTGGTATGTGCTGCCAAATTCTAGATTGCTTTGGTAAAGATGCGGTCACCCCAAAGTCTCATTCCCACAAGAGTCGAACGCAGTGATCAACGCCATGACTAGTGGTCGGCTGAGGCAGTCTGCAAAATTATTAGTGCTGCCCTTCTTGTACTTAATGTCAAAATGGAAGTGTTTTAGGTATATGGACCATTTCTTATGGCGATCATTCTTCAACCTCCCTTATGTCTATATGAATTGCAGGGGTTAGTGGTTTGTGTGCATGACCATTTCCTTCCCCATAATGTAATGCTTCCATTGATTACAAGGCTACATAATGGAATACATTTCTTTTTCATAAGTGGGATACTTTCAGATTGTGTCTGAAAGTGTCTCACTATGGTAAGCCGCTGGATGCCCCTACTGGGTAAGAACTACACCAATAGCATAGTCGGAGGCATCTGGCTCAATCTCAAATGGTTACTATAGGTCTGGTAATGTTAGCACATGTGCAGAGTAGAGGCGATGCTTCAACTTGACAAACGGATTTTGTTGGGTTTTGGACCAAAAATCCTTTGGTTTCACTCCACCCTTGGTGACTTGAATTAAAGGCCTAATGATATGAGAGAACCCCAACACGAACCTACGGTAGAAATGGACAAGACCCAGAAAGATGTAGAGCTCTGTTAGAGTGGTTGGGGTTGGCCAATCTTGAATGATTTGTATCTTGGATGGGTCCACATGCACACCCTTCTCATCAATGATGTACCCCATATATTGAACCTAGGTCATGCCAAAAGTGCATTTATCCATATTGGCACACAATTTGTGTTGTCACAAGGTTTGAAGGACTTGTCGAATATGGTGGAGGTCCTCTTCCCAAATATGACTGAAGATCAAGATGTCATATAAATAAACCACCAAGAATGCATTGGTGAAGGGTCACAAGATGTCGTCCATCTATCTCATGAAGGTTTCGAGGGAATTTGTCAACCTGAAAGGCATGACAAACCATTCGAAAAGGCCCTCCTTGGATTTGAAGGCAGTCTTCCACACATCGTAGGGTTCGATAGGCACCTAGTGATAACCAGAATTCAAGTCAATCTTGCTGAAATATTTGGCCCCGTTGAGTTGGTCCAAAAGATCATCAATTGATGGAATTGGGTACCCCTATTCCGAACAGTGACATTGTTCAGCACCCGATAGTCAATACAGAGTCTCCAGGTCTTGTCCTTCTTCTGTACCAATACAATCAGGATTCCACAGGGTGATGAGCTTGGCTTGATGTGCCCTTTCTGCAACAACTCTTGAATCTTCCTCTTTATCTCATTGTTCTCCAGAACATAGCTTCGATAGATCAGTCCATTGGGTAGCAACGTGTTGAACATTAGATCGATGGAGTGCTTGACCTGACAGTGCAGAGGTACCCCTTTAGGTGAGGCAAAAATGTCCCCATACTCATCCATGACCTTGTCCATATGCTGTTACTATGCTGAGGAGCCATGTCTAGAAGTCACGACCACAACCTTGTTCTTTCCTTGAGGGCGAATCATAAGGATTTTTTTTTCCTGGTATGGGAAATGATGTTACTGCATTACTTTGTAGTGATCAAAGAGATGGCGGTAGGCAGGGATACCTCCGGTATCCTATACAACTTATTGCCCAAAGTAATAATCATCGAGAGAGGTCTAGACTGATATACAACATGTCACTTCCAAAAGTATGGTTGTCTTATTAATACATCACAAACTTCAAGAGGATAAGAATCACACAATACCTCATCCATGAAGGGTTTGATGCTATAGGGAAGGTGACACTGCTGGCTGACACAAGGATATCGTCCTTGGTGAAGCCACATGATGGTGTACAACTGTAGATGTGTTGTTGTCAGTAGGCCTAGATGCTTCACAACCTTTGCTGAAATGAGGTTATTTTGGCTCCCTCTGTCGACAATGAACTGCAATGGAGAACCCTTCACACACATCTATGAGTGGAAGAGGCGTCCCCCATCCTCTATCTCTTCAGACTCATTCTTTTGGATCTTGGTGGTGTCCATGGTGGCACTGGGCTCCACGTCAAAGATTTTCTTCCCTTTGTCATTTCGCTTGTTGGGTTCTGACTTAGGGTTGGAACATGCGTCTGAATTGGAAGCCTTCAACTCAACTGCCAGTGACTGCTTGGACCAACACTGACTTGTGTTGTGAGTGCAGCTCTTATGGAACTCACACCATTTTCCCATGTCCTTCTTTGTCTTCATG
The DNA here is from genome assembly GCA_000404065.3 of Pinus taeda. NCBI lineage: Eukaryota > Viridiplantae > Streptophyta > Pinopsida > Pinales > Pinaceae > Pinus > Pinus taeda. The sequence continues at coordinate 32,522 of APFE030428113.1, forward strand.
GTGTTGTTCTTTTCCTGTGGCTTCAATGGTTGTCCCAAGTTGCCTTGCCTTGGCTTTGGCCTTTTCTCTGTGGTTTGGGGGCACCTTTTCCTTGCTTAAGATTCACAGATCTGAAGTCTCGCTTCTTCTGTTTAAATTTATACTCAATATTAATAGCGTATCGGTATGCCGTACCGAGTGAGGAGATGTCCAGGAACTCCATCTCATCCTGGATGTACTTGTGTAGACAACCATGGTACTTGAGTAACAAATGCCGCTCAAAATCCTTGATACTCAACTTCGTACGAAGGGTATGGAAAACATTTGTGAAATCTGACACATCTTGGTCCCTTCCTTGCCATAGCGTGGTCCACTTTATGTATTTATCTTCATAGCTCCTGACAGGGTAATATTGTTCCTTGATGGCATCTTAGAAAGAATCAAAAGTGGCTACAACTGAAAAAAGCGAGGATTCCCTCTCGTACTTTCATTCACAATAGGTTTGTCACCAGTCCTTGACGTGTGGGGTGACTTTGAGAAGTGAAAAAGTAATATTTTCCCGATTGGAAAAGTCATGAATTCAAAAATATCATTCCAACAAATTCAATCATTTATCTATGCGTCTGCATCTATTTAGCCCTCAAATATGGGAATATCAAACTTAACTTGTACCTTAAAAGGAGGGCGCCTCCAGAGTGGCTGCTCGATGAAGATGTGTCTCTTGTGGGTAGCCGTCGGAGGATCCAGGCAAAGTGACCCATCATCACATTCCTCTGTCGCTCGAGAGCTTCCTCAAGCAATATTTTGAATGGATCTCCTACCCCCTCCTCTTTCTTTTCTTCCTCCATGGGAGGCGATCAAGGTTTGTGAGCCTGATCTTGCAAAGGTTCAACCAGTTCGAGCCCTAACTCCTTATACCCTGACCTCGTTCGAGAGATGCAAAGAAAAACAAAGAAAGAGTTGGCTGCTCTGATACCACTGATCTGAACTTAAACAAGAACACAACAAATTATAGATATAACCATAAATACATAAATGAAGCATAAATAACACTTCATTTCATTAATATCAAAACACTGAAATATGCTTACAGACATAATGAAAATAAACTAGCTCGGGCGATGGTAGCTTATCTCTGAGAAGAGATGTGGCAGCTACATGCCTCTGAACTATGTTATAATGAGGCTCAAGGGCCTATTTATTATTGAAAAACAAAGGAAAACCATAAACAATCAAAGTCCTAACCCCAAGAGATGTATCGCCAAGGGTTTGTGGGCCCCGTTGGGGTTAGTTGGGCAACCAACTTCCTAGGATCATAACTTGGCCATATTATCTTCTTTTGGCACGTACGATACCTTGTTGGAAAGGTCTCTTAGAGTACTATAGGATTTGCGACAAGCCCTTGCCTATGGTGATGGGCTTGCTACGGACCTAAAAAATAAGTCGTTTAGGGAGTCAAAACTGCTCTAGAAGTTGAGGACCCGAAAAACTGCTAAAAATAGTAAATGCTAAAATAAATAAGGGAACACAGGAAACCAACTAGAGTTCTAGGTGGAATAGGTGGGTGGCCACCAATATCCACTTAGATCAGTACCGGGGTGTTATCACTCCGTAATTTGTGAGGTTGTAGAGTAAATCACAGAGGTAACCGTAGGACCACTTTGGGAACTGGGAATCCAACCCTTCCAGTTTCAGAGAGGGATCTCTCTTTATGATCCAAATTTGTTTTACTGATGATATTAGGCTAGTTATCATGTTCAGATTTGGGTTTTTTGTATTGTTGGGTTGAGATAGTGGAATTAGGAAATTGGGCAATGGAGTCACAGGTTTAGGTTGATCAAAGACACATTTTACAGGCTAAACTTACAGGGAAGGGTAGGAAAACTCACTAGATCTTTTAATACTTATGGTGTGAAAGAGAAGAACAAGATAAAGCAATCCACTTAATAAACAAAGCAATTAAGAATTTTGTTTTTTAATTTTTAGAAGAAAACATGGAAATTATTCATAAGTCATATATAGAGTGTACTTTTAAACAAATTCTGTTCGTAATCTTCTTAGAATAATTTAGATTATAGAAACACATATGGAAGAAAGTGAAAACATTTAACAAAGAAATATGCACTTCACCAATGAAATTGACACACGAATCCTATAATGCTTGAGCTGTATTACTGAGATATGATCAAAGGTAGCTCTGTGAGATTCTTTGTAATATAAGTCCTTTCTTCAAAACTAATCCCAACCCTTCAGAACTCGAATTATGAAGTACTTATAGGAAATAATACAAAATATCTTGATTCAAAATATCAAGATAGGATCCTAAAAATATCTAACAACTAATTACAAAAGTAGTACAAAAAGTTAGGAATCTTCTAACTGCTGGAACTGCTGGTACTAACTTCAAGGAAAATTGTTTATGACTTGGCCTCAAAATGTGATGCCTTGCTGTATGTCTGTTGGAGATGAAAATATTTCACTCAATGGTGTCACACAATTGATCCCATCTTTCATCACTAGGGATAGAAACATTGAGTAACTTTCTATACACTTCATCGACTTTAATATACTTTTCAAAGGTTGGCTTGTTGACGAAGATGTGTTTGATTTAATGTCTGATAGTTAAATCAAACTCCAAAGCTTCTAAAAAATATTTCCCTGTGATATGTCCCTTGATACCTACAAATTTGGATTTATCTGAAGCAATAATATAGAGTTTCTGACAGTAATCCTTCAAGTTGATCAATCTATCATTTGGTGCTACTAACCTTGGTAATCCTCTCTTGTTCAATAAGTTGAACTTGGTGTGAAATATCTAGACAATATTTTCCAGAGTCAAAGTTTTGGTCTCCAATTGGGTCATCAAGTTTCTTTTCTGCAATACTTTCTTGATTTGCAAGATAGTCTCTGTCTTATCTGTGATCTGCATCTGTTCTAATTCTGATATGGTCTTTGAATTCAACACTTTGATCATGGCTGTGGCCTCACCTGGTTTGTGTCCCATAGCATTTCTAACATGTTCTATTGTTGTCCTAGATATTTCTATCATCCCTTCTTGCTAAAAAAGGATCTGAATGGATGGCCAAATATGAGTCATGGCTTAACTAATTTCCAGCCAAACATTTTCCCTCTCTTGTGCCAAAGTTTGAGCCATCAATGAATCATTTTCAATCTTTCAATCTTGTGGGCAAGCTGGTGAGATTTCTACAACTCATCTACATAGAAGTTGTCAATTTTCAACTTTTGTTCTTCTAGATTCTTCAATTTATTCTTTAGGTTGTCATTATCTCGTCTCTGAAGAGACAAGTACTTCATGAGTTTGTTCAGGTCACTTGATGCTAATGTACAATCCTCAACTGTCCCTGAAACAAAATTTGGTATAGATGTGACTATAGTCATAGCTAATTGTGAAACATCTTCTTTTTCTTTCAGTAACTTTTCTATTTTCTTTTCCATCTCCTTAATCTGTACAATTTGCTCAATGATGAGTTTGAGCATGTCTTCTTTATCCTGCTCATTTTCTTCTATCTCTCTTGCTTGTGGATCCTCTGTAGATGGTAATTTAAGCTGATTTTGATCCAGGTGGATATTGGTGGCCACCTGCCAAGTCCATCTGGACCCCCATCATTGTCTCTTTCAACATTTTCAGTTTCCTTAATTGTAGCACAACTTACTATTTTTAGCAGTTTTTCGGGTCCTGAACTTCCGGAGCCGTTTTGAGGCCCTAAACGACGTTTTTTGGGAATCCAGGGGCAGCACGGGTCCATGGAACATGGACCGGTGT